>CM057818.1:49731423-49916423 GCA_030067965.1 Latrodectus elegans | reverse complement strand
TACATGTATATCTATACATACATATACATATACATACATGGATATAGATACAGACATATATATATACATATATATATATATATATATATATATATATATATACATACATATATATATACATATATACATATACATATATATATACATATATATATATATATATATATATATATCTATATGTATACATATATATATATATATACATACATATATATACATACATATATATATATATATACATATATATATACATATATATATATATATATACATATATATATATATATACATATATATATATATACATATATACATATATATACATACATATATATATACATATATACATATATACATATATATATATATATGTATGTATATATATATATATATATTATATATATACAGGGACTCATTAATGAGCACGTACTGAATATATATATATATCTTTAACTTTCTCCTTACTTTCTAAAGGATCCAAAAATTTTTTCTTTTTGTTTAAAAATAAAGGTAATTTTAAATAACAATATTCATTCTATATGTTAATCTTCCTTAAATAGATAACATTTCTAACTTAAGTAATAAAGTTCCTTTGTAATCGATCAGATGATGCAAGAGTGCAGGGTGAATTTATTTCTAACCAAAGAAAATATATCCATTACTTAATAACTGAGTATGTTAACCTTGGGGCTGATATAATTAAAAGTTCTAATATTTAACCAGATGGTTCTGCGATTTTATGTCATGTCTAGCAATATTTTGACCCAGTGTAGTGGACAGCTTAAGTTTTTGTAATCTACTTTATTATTTAACGTATGTAATAACAATATTTGGAAACGTTCTCAACAATTACAGATTTATATTTTATAATAAAAAGTGTAGCAAATTTTGGGAAAGCTATACTATCACAATAATTTTTGCGACATTCATTAAAATGTCAGCAAGAAAATTTTGAAGAATTAAACATCCTTACCATATTAAATCTATAATTTGAATGTTATTATAAATAAGACTTATATTTGATTCGAATTCACAAATTAAAATAAAGTATTCCATATAAATCATAATCCTATTTTGTAATCAGAATGAATATTTAAAAAATGTACTATCATAAAGGATAAAATAAGCTCATTTTATATATCAGTGGCAATATTAAATATAAATTGATACAAATACACTCTTTAAACAATATTAGTTAATTAACACAATTTTTTAAACCTAAAAATAGTTTTAACCAAAATATAGATTTTTTACCATTAATAATGATTTTAAAAGAGAATACTATTGAATTTTCGCATTAAATAAAAAAAGGCTTAAAACTATCCTGAATTTTATAATAGTATACATAGCAACTAATAAACAAGGAATTTTCTTTTCGCGAAAAATATTCAAAATCTCATTACCAATATGAAGTGGCGTTATACAAAATGCTGTTAAATGAAATAAGATGCGCGTATGCATTGATTTAAAATTGAAATAAACGATTATCTCCAAACCTCTATCGTAATAGTTTATTTGATTTTGCGAAGTTGAAATATTTGTTAATAAGATTCGATAGTATAGTAATGCGACTTGCTTTCACATAATAGTGGATGGAACTAACGTGTTCTTTAATATGATTTAGAAACTTTCGAAAATAATTTAGTACAAAACGAACTAAGACTTCATTACTTGATTTTGCAATATTTCCCGCAATCATATACTTAGCTGAACTTTACTTTTTGGACTTTTTCTAAGGAAAATAAAATAACGTGATCTCCTGTAAAATACTAGCAACTTCGATAAGATTCGCGATTTAGACTTACAATGACTTAATGTTGAAACTAAGGATATCTTAGTAGAAGACTGAGACTTCGATCGTTAGTGTTTTCTTTTTCTTTTTGCGTACACACGTTCATATGTCGGAATATGTGTTAGAAATTTCTGCATTTCATTCCAAGCGACATGTGAATGCGGTTAGCTATCCATAACATGTCTTTCTAGGAGGCAAAATGGAGGGGGGGGGGAATAATAAATAACAGTTGTAGCGCCTTAAAATAAATTAATCGCTAAGCAATATCAAAAGATATGGTGTTCAATAGTTTTCCGACGAAAACGATTTGAAAGAAAAGAGTTTTAATTATAATTAATTCTCTAAGTTATTGATTTTTTTAACATTTAACCTCACTACTACTAAGCGTTTACAGCTTACCATAAGCATTTAAAAACTTGAGAATTCGGTAGTAAGTAAACTTTGCATGATTTTCAAGGGCGTAAATTAAAATTTATCACCTCATTTTAAAAATTTTAAAGCTTGTTGACAAAAATATATAATTCCAAACTCATTTGAGATTAAAAAAAATCATAATAATGTAATTAAACAAGAAAAAAGCTACTTCAGTGCCTTAAACATATACTTTATAATTCAAAACAAATTTAAAATACTTTGGCTACAGTAAATTGTTACAACTTTTATAGAACATATCCACTTTTAAAAACAAAAATATTCATAAACATACGAATTAAAATTAAAAAATATGAAAAAGTTTTCAAATTGCAGGAAACTAAGCATATGAGAAGTTTTAGCAATCAAAAATGAGCTCTTTCCTAATCATATTGTCAGGTACGATCGTACGATTCTTATGCTAATTAAAAAGAACTGATAGCGCAGATACCGTATAATCTGGAATGCCGAACTCTGAGTTTGCGAATTTTTGGCGGATTTTTTATGTATCTGGCAACTTGGTTTTTACTACGTCAGAGAGATGATGACCGTTTCAGAATTATGCAGAAAATTCTATTTTGGCAACCCTAGTATTTACGTTATAGAGCGCGTCACAAAACATTATTTTGGCAACATTTGTTCACCCCAACAATTCATAATTTGGAATCCTAGATTATACGGCATCTGTGCCGAAATGATAATATGTTACGAACAACCCAACAGTCAAAGGCTGTTGAAAGACATTTGAATTTTTCTCACATTTTACGTTCCAAGAGAAACTTTTCATTGACACAATGGGGCATTCTAACATTCCACACAATGAAAGAAATCCAAAAAATAACTCGAAGTAGCGCGATATCTATTTCTTATTCTTCAATAGTAATTGTAATCTTTCACCCCAAACAAAATAATGGGTCACGTTAGGTTCTGATCAAGAGATTCGAATTTTACAGAGAAGCATTCTTAAGGCCAAAACGGGCGAGTTGACAGAATTGCGACATTATTTCTCTCAACATGACACGCGATCCACCAACACTACGAAAAGCATGCTTGCCTGCAAAATAAGCACCCCATATCCAACGGTGGCAGCGTTCTCATCGACGAGCACCTCCTCCATGGACCGGACAGTCGTTCCCAGATAAACGCTGATGAGTTGAGTGGGGAAGAGGCCCAGAGCTGAAGCACCCACGTACCTCCAAATGCACACGGGACTTATCTGAAATAAGAAATTCGATCGCATTCAGTAGTTGTAAAAATTAAAATAAGATAGCAAAATATTCATATTATGAATACCCTGAATTTCATATAGTTAATAAAATTTATCGTTAGATTGCATTATAAAAGAAAATACAAGCTATGTTTTAACTTCAATTCATTGCAATAAAGTTTCATTTCTTACATTAATAAATCTAAATTTCGATTATATATAACGCAGACACCATAATTACGTTCATCTCAAATAAGAAATATTAAGAAAACCTCACTATTTCAAATCTGTTTATATATATATATATATATATATATATATATATATATATATATATATACACACTTCAAATAATTTGAACAAATTTTTTTTCGTTTGAATCTTTTTTTTACATATAACTGAATGCAGTTATTTTACTGAGAATTTACACAATGTCTTGACGTTATTCTTTTTTTCCCCACAAATTATTTAAAATGCGCAATTATTCATTCCATTTTCTTAAAATATTAAGATACTATGTGTCGTAGATGAAAATTTATATAAAATACATGGACAAAGTTTCTCAAATAATGGTATCAAACTTTCTTACACATAAAAATGACTACTTAGTGTTTTTCCAAAGTTAAAATATGGGTCTGAGATATAAGCCACTGGTCAAATAAAGCCCCGCCCTCCCCATCGAATAAGACCCATTTCTGCTCAAAATATAAACTTAGAGGTTCTTGAAACAAATTCTATTTTTGATGAATTACTAGAGAATTATGGTTTGGTTTGTTTGTCGCTCAACGGTCATTTTTTGCTCACGAGGGCTAATTAGACCGGGACCTACGGTTTAAAGTGGATTCCGAACCACTACAAACATCCATGCCCAAGGTGGGATTCGAACCCACGAACTGTTGAACCGAAGGCAAGAGCGCTAACCATTCGGCTGCCAGCTCGGCTCTAGAGAATTATGACTAGGTGTCAAAGATAAACAGAATAAGATGCTGCGAAATCTTTAACAATGTTTTCAATGTAATTCACATTGATCTCTCTAATATGAAAAGGAAAAATTTAATTTTTTTTTCATGTTTGTATAAATAATCCAAAATAATAACAAAGAAATACAGTTTATTATTTATTTATTATTTATTTTTGAAAAATTTAAGGATGATTACACATTTTTGAATTGTTTTGAATGACTTGCAATAAGAACCTCAAAGATTTCGAAATTTGAGCGCATATCAGTGATAAAAATAACTTCAAATTTATTCTAAAAACGTTCAAATCAAGGAAAAGAATCCAATGCTGTAGAATCAACCAATGACGCTGAAGAAATTCATTGGCAATAAGAAAGTCAGTTAAGCAACGCTGAGAATTTTTCCACATATTAGTACTCCACAGTTTTCTTCACAGAAGAAGTTACATCATCAAATAAAAATTTACGCTTTTAATTTTGTAATTTCAGCCAACAAATGATATAAATTTTCTTTAAGTACGCATTTAAAATGTCATTATATAATGAAGAGTTTTTCTTTTTACAGATTTTAGTAAATATTCACACTATAGCCAAAATTGATGTTGGATTCCCGCTAACTTTCGCTAGATTTCGAATAAATTCGAACAATTTTTGTTAATCTCCATGCAGTCGAATTAATGCGAATGTCCACATTAATTTAAATCAACAGCAAACACATTAAATTACTTCGGGAATATAAGACAATTCAGGACAATTATTTAAAAAATATCTTAACTTATATTGTTAATAGTAAAAAAAATCACATAAAAATGAAATCACATAAAAAAAGCAAAAATTGTAATAAATATTTTAAAATAAACTTTTCGGGAAAAGCAGGTAATTTATACTCTTAATAGTAAAGTAAAGATAAATAATAATTTTCTCCTTACAAAAAAGAAATTTAAAAGGGATATGAAAATTATGCAATAGAATTTAATATTAAAATTCTCAATAAAACTTTTTAATGATTATTATACATTGTATTGGCAGCATAATCAAAAGCAGTTTCAATATTATATTCCATGCACGAAAACACATTCCTATTATATACATTTTGTTAAAGTGAAACATACAAGTGCATTTTAAAGAAGGAATTTAAGAGATAGTTTAAACTTTCAAACCTTTCAAATCGTTTTCGAATTTTGTGACGCAAACATGAATATTTAGTTACCTTATTTGCAATTTAAAATATTCGATTGTTAGATGGCAAATAACGGGCTAAATGGACTGTTCAGCTCATTGTTAATAATCATCTATTTTTCACAATGCTTGCCTGTATTCATAAGCTAAACAGAATTATGACCGTTTGACTGACTGTATAGACTTAATAAAAACGCAAAGTAAAATATTTTTCCATTTAAACTTAACGAAAGTTTGCCAATACTAAAAAAAAGAAATTCTGTTTGTTTGCTTGCTTGTTAAGAATTCATTATTGTTAGTGTCGTTCATGAAGTTTATTACGGTTTGCTGTTATTAAGACAATGTTGACTAAATTGCTCTCTGGCCAATTTTCCAAAATAAAACGGACAATAGTAACATTTTTAAAAGATAAAAACGAGACTTTTTTCATAAATGTTTATTTTTTAATTTTTTCAAGGGGAAGAATAGGATTTTCGCTTATTATAACTAACAAATAATAATTCTTTATAGTATTAAATAATTGCAAAAATATACCCGACAAAAAGAAGGGATTTTAATTAATAAGTTACATTTTAGAATAGTTAAAAAAATGTATTAATTTTTTTTTTCAATTTACAAAATACTTCAAAATTAATGAATTTTTTTTAGCATATGTATCAAACAAAAATAAATTCTAAATATTTTAAGAAATTCTAAATAAAATTGTTACCTCCCTATTTAAAAAAAAATCTGTTGAAAATTAATTCAAGATAAAATTAAATAAGTAAAAAGAGATTTAAGCGTTAATGATGTTTGACAATATTTTTTATTCAAAAATTCGCAGTGCTAAAAGGACTTTATAAACACTTTGAATTATATTTTCTGTATTGATTTATAAAAAAAAATCATCTCGGACAATTTCGTTTATATTAAAAATACTAAGCAATATAAATTTCTTATTTTAGATTAATTTGAAGAAATAATTTTGGGATAATTTATAACATAAAGCTTAAAAAGTTTCATATTATGGTAATTAGTTTTAAAATTTCTCAACAAGAATTTAAAATATTCATTTAGTCTGGTGAAATAGCATATTTTCAATGAAGGTGGCCCAGTTAACTGCAGTATAATGAAAAAGCTAGATATAACAAATCTTAATAAAATATTCGTTTAAAATCAAAATTTTTCTCAAATCAAGCTTGTTTAATAAAATTATGTAAAAGTTTTAAGCTCATTTTGCTATAGTTTTTTCTAATAAAGTCGAAAATCCTTATCAATTGTTGAATATTTAAACTCAAAAAGATCTTCGTGTTCATTTTTATTTGCAGATTATATTCAATAGTATCAGATCAGATTTGAAGGAAATTCATCAAATAATTTTTTATTCACATAATAATTTGAAAAATCTTCAGACAGTGAATTAAGTAGATTTTTCAAATTATTGAAAATTTTAATAATTTAGTTATGGCACTCATTTGAAACCACATGTAAACAAACAGCTGCCACGAAATAATTAAAATATAATTTAAAGTAACGAAATAATCCAGAAGTAATATATCATGACATTCAATCATTAATAATTAATAATAGAATATGACATATAGCGAATTTAAAATACGTCTAGTAAACGCTGAAAATACACTGCGAACTTAAATTTAGATGTTAGGGATAACATTTCGTGAAAACATTTACTTGTATGCAAATTTAATAAGCATCGCTCATCCTAATTATAAAAACAATTAAAACATAATTTCTAAAGAAGGAAAAAAATCGTACGAGTTTACTTAAATCTTTACATATGTAAACATGACAAAGATTAAAAATTAAGAGTCCAAAAATAGGAACTGACTTCTTTTTACATAGTAAAAAAGGCAATATATAAATTTTATGAGTGATGTCATCATATAAAAAGCATAAAAGAAAACAAAAGTATCATTTAAATTCAATGCATCATAAATTAAAGGTGACAATACCTAATGAGAAATTAAATTGCAGAATAAACTATAGAAATTATTAAATTGCAGAATAAACTATAGAAATTATTAAATTGCAGAAATTGAGAATACTTAAAGTATTCGACAATATTTCAATGCAAAATAGGTTACAATAGTAAAAGAGTACACGATAATTATTTATCTATTGTAAACTATTGTTTATTATTATTAACAAATTTTATTTTGGAAGAACACAAGTCTCAAATAAAGGACACAACAGAAGTCATTCAAGTGGTTTATCTGAAATTGTAGGCCCAACATCCGCTTTTAAACAACGTCTATAAGAGTAGAGTTGGTCATTTATTATACATTAAGATTTGCAAATGTTAGATTTTGTGAAAGTAATACTAATTTTTGAAAAACATTTGAAGTTATGCCTTTTTTAAGCATTTAAACAGCAGCATAAATTGTTTCTCTTGTTTTCAAAGAAACATAAACAGCTTTGTTTCCTAAATAATGGTATTAGCCATTAGAATATTATAATTTTTTTTAAACTGAAATATTTTCCTTTCTTGCATCTTTTAAGAAAATTAATTTGCTTAAATTAAAATTTGATTAAAAATGTGCAAAAACTAGATTTAATTCTTATTCGTGTCATAGTCAACTTGAATATTTGTGAAAAATAATGTGAGTACGGGTCCGTTATAAACTTTGAAATGGTTTTAAGAAATGAATTATAAATATATTAAATGGGAACTAATGTAAAAATATATATAAGAAACATTTTGATATTGGATTAATGTGAAAGAAATGTCCGAAAAAAATTCTATTCTATTAGGCAGAAATATATTTGTAGGTGTAAAGTATTTCCCCCCATTGGAATGAAACGTTCTTGTTACTTGTCTATTAAGGCTCAATACCATGGAATCGAAGAACAATATTTTAGTGGGAATGTGAATAAGACAATCTGTGAGAGTCAGTTTCGAGCACACAAATTCTCAAAAAAAAAAAAAAAAAAAAAAAAACAGTGATGACGAAACATAAAATCGTGCAGAAACGTCTAAGAATAGAAGAAACGAATAGGAATAAAAGACGTTATTCCCAAGAATAACAATCTGTAACACAATATAAGAACCAGCATACCTTGCAAAAGGGAAATAATATATCCCGCATACTAAAATTGATTGTTTCATGATAGAATTGCCCATATATATAGATCAAAATATATCCCAAATATATAGATCTTAAAAAATGATGATGCTATCATTTAACAGGAAACTATAGACCAAAGAAAAAAGTTTGGTTTGTTATTTGTTGGTCACTCTTTCACACATGGGTTAATTCGATTAGGAGTTAATTTAAAATTAAATTAGGAATTACAGCTAATATTCATGCACACACAATGTGAGAATCGAAATCGTAAACTATTGAAATAAAATCTACAACTCTGTTTTTAATAGCAGACAGGGAGTAAATGTTCAGTTCAAAAGTTATATATGTTCACTTAATTTTCCTTTACCACTTTCCTGCTGGTAGAAAATATACTACTTCCTTGTTATTGAGAATGATTGAATATTAAATCTGTCACCATGCAGTACATGAATACTTGACCAATCCAATTTTATATGACTGTTTTAAAACGGCTCGCGCCCACAACTTCAGATAAGCTTATATGACTTCTGTCGCTTCTTTTTCGATTTTTAAAACAAATCAGTGCTCTACCTTATTGGCAAATGCTTATTCATAACAAACCGTAAGAATACATTTTTAATTTGATAAGATCAACGAGATATTTTTTTTTAATTCTTTTATTTGTCATTTATATTTCTAAATTTTTATTTTATTTGTTAATTTTTTTTTAATTGACGATTGGGTTGTTAAAAATTTTAGGCATTTGGATTATAAAATTTAATTAGAGATCACTCTAAAATATCCTGATGGTTCACCGGCCAATCACGATCTCTTTAGTTTTAACAGGTATTTATAGTTGTGATTACATAGACATTAGTTGACATTTAATGCAATAGATATTAACTATTTTGTTAATACCTTGATGCACAACAGATATTTATGAAAACAGATTCGAGCAACATATCTTCTCTGACGCTTAATATCAATCACCAATAGCGTTGAGCCAGAACATTGTTAGAAACGGCAACATTTCAATGACAACTTGGTTAAATTTTGATACTCATACTTCCACTTCAAAATGACTTCAAAAATCGGAGATGGACTTCGCAAGTCATCTCCGAATAGTTTGTTTATAGGTTATATTTTTATAATGCTATGTTATAATATTTGACGCAGTACTTTGATTAATTGGTAAAGAGTGATGATTTTCAAGTCTGAGATTTTCCATATCGAATTTAAATATCTTAAGACTAAAGAAATTTAAATAGGAAAATTTGTACTTAACATACATGATAACTTTTTATACATTAAATCTAACTTAAAATGCTAGAATTTTAAAGCTATTGATTAGGTTTGACTGTACGGATTCAAACTTTAGGCTATTTCTACAAACATTACCACATTATCATTACAAACATTAATGCCCAAAATTAGAGCTACTAAAAAGCAAAACGACAACCATTTAGCTGCCACCTCGAAATTACCCTTGAGTCAGAATCTCTATACAGAAAAGGAATACATCAAATATTCTTAGGATTACGTCACAGTAGGTACAGTGTGAAGTGCCACAGATTACATATTAACTTCACCACACTGAACTTTGATTCAAAATAAGAAGAATTTCTGAGTATCTGGTGTAATTTGAGCCGTAAACTGATTGGTTATCTTAGCCGTTAACTGATTGGTGGAATATATAGCTAATTTCACTCAATTCAAAATGAGCGATATAAGTAATAAATTTCTCCGATGATAATACGGACGCACAAACATGATCGAATTATTTTATTAAAATAATTATATTCGATTATTAAAAGTAAAACGCAATGTAAGCAAGGTATAACATTACAGAGATAATTTGAAATGTCTGTATTAAAAGTTTACTAAGTGCGCACTTCAAATTATGATAAAATCAACACAGATAACCGGCATTATCACGGGTATTTCTTTAACTTGCTCTTAACAAGATAAGAATACAATAGATATCAGAATTTGAGATCTATTTGTAAAGCCTTTATTTCATATATAATTTATTGAATAACAAAGGATTAAAAAAGAGATAATATAAAAACACATATAAATTATTTTATAATATTTTTAAACTTATGATTTGCTAATATTTCATCAGAAATCAAAACGATTTGGTATTTTAACGGAAGCACAGTTTTGAAGGAAAGGAGATGTTAAAGTACTACGTAACCATATTCTGGAGAGGAGGAATTGAAAATTAGTTTATTTTTGCTGACAGCGGAAACAAAGTCGTCCCAGCAATGCTTTACGTAAGATTCAAGGACAGATGAGAAGAGCGCCACACAGATCCAAAGATCATCTAATTTTATTGCTTTTAATAGGTTAGGTTAAGAAATCAGTCTTATTTTCAACTAAAAGACTGTCTGAATATTGCGACATTTGTTCCATACATATCCATTTCGAGGAAGTAAAGTTATTTTAGGCAGTTTTGAAATTCCGAATATAGAAACAACATGCACTGAGCTCATTTGTTAATTTTTGGTCATTTTTCAAGTTGAGGTTTTTGTTTCTTAATATATATATACATATATATATATATATAGGATTTTTCACAGCGTTTCCTTGGTGACAATCCAAATCCAAATTAAATATGATTTTAATGAAGAGATAAGTAAAAAAATACGTGCAATAAAGCACTGTGCTATACTAATAGGAAAACTTTTTTTTTTAATAATGGCGGTCTTTTGGGTGATTAATCCTTCGCCACAACCAGGCCGGAATCTGCTACTCATTTGTCGTCGTTACCCAGAGAACCTGTGAACCAAGTCATTCAGGCGAGTAGCATTACCCACGCCATACCACCAGAAACTCGCTTATAGGGTGGGCCACATTCATACATCACCTCACAAGGAACAGAGAAACACAGAGGGAAAGTAACATGCATGCCCAAACCGGGATTCGAACCCGAGACCCATAATTCAGGAGTCAGGAACGCTAACTATTCAGCCATCGGCAAGCTTTTCATGTTGAGTCTATTGTAAAAACAGCATTGCACTTTTAAGAAAGATATTTCTGTAAGTTTATAAAAAACTACGCAAATTCAAACCTTTGATATATATATAAAAAAATGAATAAATCCAAAATCTTTTAAAATTGCATTAAAATCTCCAATTTTAAAAGACTTAAGAAAAAAGTGCAGAAAAACTGATATATATATATATATATATATATATATATATATATATATATATATATATACAACAACAAGGAAAAAGTACTTATTTTAGTACTAAGAAAAGTATACAGGAAAAGTACTTCGTACTACCTTCAGACATGCATTTACTTGAATGGATACTTGAAAATAATTTATTTCAGTAAGATTTACAACCATTTGTATTTTTAAAAATTTATTTCTCTAACTTACTGCATCCGTAATAAATTATCATGAGTGATAAGCTGAATTTTTATCACAAGTTCATTCTTTAATACAAATTTAAGAATGAATATTAAGCAACACATTCTCGATTTCATTTTTAAGACACTGAATTTCTTTAATTATGAAGTTTAAAATTTTCTGTTTGCGCTCTTTCTTTCCATTTCTGAACAGAATTATGAAAACGAAGGCATTACATTTGCGGATTGAATCATCTAATTTGTTATTATAATCAGAAAATATAGAGTTACATAATCTGTGCATTATCAGAGAATTGATGAGATTGCGATAATACCTTCATAAAGCCTTTATTTCAAAAAAAAAAGTATACCTAAATAAAGCATTGGATTTTGTGTTGTGGATTTCATCATATTCAACAAAAAATTGATATAATTTAGGTTTCCCCCAAAAATAACTGAATTTTTCTTCTGTTCTAGTATTTTCAAATTTCCATCCAATACCCAATCTCATTCATCTAGATTGATATGGATTATCATTTTTTTTTTATCAACAGTAATAGTTAGATTTCCTTTTTTTTATAAAGTTTAGAGAAATGAAATACTCGTAATTAAAATAACCATTTTTTTTAAATTTCTTTAAAATAATTATATTTCAAGAATTGTATCAAACATTTCATATATTTATTAAAATATATATATAATAGATTTATGAAATGCTGAATAAAATTGTATATATTGTGTATTCATTTTATTTGTTTAAAATTTTATCTATCATGTTCCAATTATATTAATTTTTTTTTATGCATTAGTGGAATCAACGTTTATTCCACAGATGCATAAAACAGAAAATGTATTCAGATTATCAAAACAATTAATTGTTCCAGATAAAGAGCGAATACTTATACATTAATTATTCTTAACGGAACATTTGCCATTAAATAATTTCTTTTTTATAATTTCATTGAAAAAAAATTTTAATTTTGTAATATTCAAAAAATATTTCGAGTATTTAAATCAGATAAAAAAAATTTGTAATTTTTTAAAAAATATTTCGATAAGTATTTATATTAATTTTATAAAAATAAATATTCCATATTTTATTTAATAAGAAAATGAATTGCAATATTTTGTTGTTTCATTAAAACAAAGAAAGGAAAATCGAAAATCTTAAATTATAATGGGGGTGGAACACCTACTTATTTATTTTTACTTATATGGGAAGAGTAGTGGTAAAAAAAAAATAGTTAAGTGCGTACATAACACTTGAACGTCCCCTAGGCGACAAAAAAGTTGGCGCGGATGTCTTTCGTGTTCCACAAAAGTACATCAAACGTATAGTAGTGGAAGGGATAGGAGTTGGAGATAAAGTAATTGATTTCACCAACTCAATTATCGAATGTCGATCTTATACAAATGTATGGTATCAATCTTCAGACAAAAAAGAAATCATCAATTAAAGAATTGATGATATTTTTTGTCTGAAGATAAATTTACTTATGTACTTCTGCACAAAAATAAAAGTAACATTTGTTGTGATCAAGTTTTAATTTCATTGATAAAGAGCATACCATGATGGTATTATGGTGCAAAATACATGAAATAATATTTTAATTAAATATTATTTGAATTAAATATTCCAATAATTAAATAATGAAAGATATATGGTTGTTAATATAAAATGAAAAAAACAAGACTACCATTAAAAATAATTCATTAAGTTACTATATATATAAAGCCATTAAAAACAAAAATTTTATCATTTTTATAATAAAATATTGTATAATATTATATTTGTAATGTATAATATATAATTGCAATACAAGAGAAATTAAACAAATCAAAATTGACGATAAATATAAAATCATGTCCAGTAAATGAGAAAAAAAAAGACAAAAAAAAAAGTAATTAATTTTCGAGAACGGAAAAGAATTTGTCTGGGCAGCAAATAAACGTATTCCATTGCAAAATTAAACCCCGGTACACAATGTAGTTATTAAAATAAGGTACTAACATTCTTTATTTAAAATGAATTTCATTAGACCATAAATTAACGTAAACGATGAAGTTTAGTCAATGAATTAGAAAAAAGTTACAAATTATATGTTTGAAAAAACGGGGGAAAATAAGAGTCACGTAAAATCAGTTTTTTATGACTAAAATTTTCTTGATAAAATACTTGTGGAATAGAATTAATAACGACTTTAATTTTTTATTAAAATTGCACGATCGTGACGAAAATATCACCTGGAAAATTTTTAATTTATATCATAAATATCGTTAAAATAAGTTTAATAATGCTTATTCTTTGTCAGTGTTGGATGTTACATAGATTACAATTTTAAAAAAATTGTCAATTAAATCAAATCGTCCTAGATTACAATTAAAAAAAACATTAACTTAAACTAACCTTTGAGTGGATGCTTTGTCTTGCATTTTTAATTTTGCTTTTTCTTCTATTTTTAACGTGTTCAATTTTGGAAGTAATATCACTAACGATTTGAAAATTTAAAAACTCGTTATTTAGAGCAAACGGGCAATTTTCATCCTTTTGAAAACATTTACAAGTGGAAAAAATAATAATTAAAAAATACTTCTTTATTACTGCTAAAATTCACGAATAATTTTTTTTCACATCACTGAAGATATACTAACATCCGATGATGAACTTAGCCTTGTTTGTTGCCGCACGAAGTATATGATTAGAAGGCATGCGGCAAATTCGTCGACAAGTCGGTTTTACAACGCTGAATTAATACGATGTGACGTATATAGAACGTTATTTAACGCCATGGATATTTTAAAATAATGAGAATTGTAATAAAAAAAATGTAATCATGATCTCAACTGGAACGCGAAAGAAACAACCACTTTATTATTAATACGATATAGAATGTTATATACATAAGTGTATTCACTTAAATACAAAAATATTTACGAGCAACAATCGAAATTTCTCTAAAAATTTTTATAGTTTCGAGTATGGAATCATATTATACATATATAACTACTAGATACTAGACAGAATTGTTATTAATAAGAATTAAATACCGTGATCAAGCGATATAAGCGCATTCATCAGAATGGAAAAGTTTTTGATTTAATTAAAGCCAAGATGCTGTTCAACAATTAATAGTCTATTCAAGTCATAACATACTTAGAAATGAAAAGTTTCAAAGTTAGTTAACGATTGTTTATTTCTTTTTCATTTCATAATTTGTGTTGTTGTTGTTACTTATGACACTCGGATACGCCAAGCTCGCTATGCCGTTGGCTATGCGAAATCAGTAAGGTGTGTCTTTCGTTTAAGCAAAGAATCACGAAGGTGAAAGGACGACTTTGCTGTAAACTCCTCCGATAGATGGCATCATTAAAGGATGCACTCCCTCAATTATGACATTGATCTGGAGGGGGAGGATATTTTCTCCAGACCATTACACTCATGATAACTACTCAACGACCGACCACAGAATTCTACAGATTTAACAAGCACGTATATCGCATGCATTCGATGGGTCTGTGGCGGCATCCAACCCCGACCTTCCGGGAGGAAGGCCCATGCCTAAACCACTAGGCTACCAAGGCTCTTTTTTTTGTTTTGTACTTATACAAAAATGCTCACGGATGCACAAAGTTAATTTAAGCCAAATGGTTTTGCTAATCCCTGTGTAAGCGATAACTGTTGAAGAATTAAATAAAAGTATAAGTATATAAATTGATTTCCGACTATCTAAGCTTGAATACACGAACTCTTGAATTAAAAACGAATTGTCAACTATCAGCTTTTTTTATTTTTATTTATTTTTTTTTCTGATACTAGCTCAACTTAAAACCCACAAAAGTAAACAAAGCAATAAAAATGTTTTACTAAATGGTGAATTATATATAATGCCTTTCCAAAAATCATTCCTTTCATTAATAGAAAAACAGTTTACACGCATATAATTAGTATTCTATAAAATATTAGTGATAAAAAAACCACAATATTTTTCATAGTTTATTCAAAAATTGTCTTCAAAATTAAGCTATTTAATTCTAAGACATGTTTTTTTAAAAAATTACAACTACATTAAAATTGTTTGAATGCTGTTCAAACATACCTTAATCTCTTTAGTCTGACTAAACAAAAAGAACCCATGACATGAAATAACGAAAACCAAATTATTTTTTAGGAAAATTAGGCTAGATCTATCAAAATTTATATTTTTCCATGACATTACTAACTAAGTATAATATATTTATCAACATCAAATTTCACGTACTCATAAAACTTTAGGGATAACAAAAATGTTAGTAAAAACGAACATCTACTATATTATAATTTACTCTGAAAAAAAATGTTACAAACAGCTCGAGTCATGGAGAATTTCGAAACTGAGCCTCCATTACATGATAAAAAATTGAAGCAACAAATTTTTAGTATATGCAATTGTTGGAATTAATAAATATTAATTTATATATATGTAAACCTCAATCAAATATTAGTAATGAGTAGTTAAATAGGAAAAATATTGACGTTTTTTTAATCAATATCTCAGTAGTTAACTTATATGGATTTAAAAACAAGAACACTGTGTGCAATGTCACAAAATTCATGACTCAGCGATTTAAATACGAAACAAATCAGTTGAAAATATGCAAAAGAAATTCGTAATAAAGCATAAAATCCAATCATATATATAAAATAAAACTAATCAGTTTTAATTGTATTATAAATAAACCCAAACTTTTTCTAGATTCCACGGATTTCTGAAATAATTCCCTTTCATCGTTTATAATTGTTCTATATAAAAGTGTGTGTGAACACATAAATAGAAGAACATGCAAAAATAATAATATCATGAAATCTTTATATTCAAAAATGCTCCAACAACGAAAGATGTCATAAATATAGCTCACTATTAACGCGTATTATTATTTAGAAATAAGCAAATGTTATTAAAATAGCAAAATTAAAATATATCAGCATTGTTATATAGAAATTATGCTTGTTAAAATAAAATATAATTTACACTCAAATTAACTAATCATTTCATTAACACAATGGTTAATTGATTTTAATCTATGTCTAAAAAAGTGCTTACTGAATGAATTTAAACCGAAAGAAACACTAAAGGTTCCCTTAATGGCAGGATTTTTTTCTCTAATTTTATCCATTTCTCTAATTTTATCCATTCAATTACAACTACCATTTTCCATTACCAATGTGCAAGTTGCTTTACGAAACTCTAAAGTTATTACTTTGGCGATTCTATACAGAAACAAAGGTGCCCAAGCTCTTTAATAGTCTGAGTCATTTTTTAAAATCTGAACTATTCCCCGAGCCGCAATTAAATTACGCATTTTAGAGTGATGTAGAAAAAAGTATTAAAAATAATTTTTTACGCAAATTATATTTATTGAAAACATATAAATTAAAGTACAAAATATATGTGTTTTGAATTTAAATACTAAAAATTAAGCACATTTATTTTACTTCTCCAGATAATGCTTTTAAAATATGGCGAATTGGTGACAGCACTTCTAAGTAATTGTTTGAGATGCTGGCTAGTTAATACTCATAGATGTTTGGATTACACCAATTTCAAAGTGGAATAAAATGTGATTCACATAAATACGTTACTCCAAATATTGATATAATTCGGCAAGCAGCATTTTTTTTTTAAATTCAAGATACTTCGTGCATGCGCGATTCTGGTACAAATATACAAAATTCAGCAAGTAGCATCGACTTATATTTTAATTGTAGAGCTTGATCTTCTTGTATCCCTATTAATTCTAACTCTCCAGATGCTTTTTGAGTCATAATTATATTGGAAAGGGAAAACTCACCATTAATTATATATTAATTTCAAATTAATTCCGAAAAAGTACCAAGAGACGATTTAAAACATTTCAAGTCTTGAATTCTATTTTAGAATTCCGTCAATATTCCTTCTATTTCTTTAATATACTCATTGAGTTTTCCCTGTTTAATATTGGAACATATTTTTTTAAATTAGAGGAAAATGAGAAAATGTTTTATTTTTAACGTGTTTTTGAAAAAAAATTTATAATTTAGTTTGAAAACTAAATATACACTGTGAGAGGTCAGATATTATTTTATCTTTCCCCTGCAATTGTAAATTCAGCGTTTGCAAATGTTCCATGATATCTGTTCAAAACATCAAGCTTTTGGAACCACACACACACACATTTGTCGACGTCTAATTCTCAATAGATTTTTTAAGAGACACTTCAAAAGTCTTCACAATGTAATCTAATGCATTTTTAATATCGATACTACGGATTGACTCTTAAAGTGCTACTAAATCTAATAATTCTTTAAGAAAGAATTCAATAAAAATTTAATAAAAGAATTTAAGAAATATATATATATTAACTCTCTCTTTCTCCATACGGGCGTTTTGCACGAGCAATATTCCAGGCATAAGCAAAACTAGCTTCACAGCTACATTATTAGCTTGATTGCTAATGGTCATCAAAACTGACTGTTTATTTAAATTTGATTTTAAAGAAACAAGTTTATCTGCTGTTAATTTGGAATTTGGTGGATACTGATTAGAAAACTGAAAACGATTGGTTTCATAATATCGATGCAAACTGCTAGATTTATAATTTTTGATGGTGGAATTGCAAATAACACATTATGCTTTTTCCTTTATTGTCAGTAAAGAAATTCTCCCACACTCAATAAATTAAAACTACTATTTTCTTTTTTTATTTTCGTTCTTTGCCGCCGTATTTTAAAAGATTTGAAATAAATTTAGAAAATACAAATTTTGTGTTCTTAAAACAACAACACGTGTTACATGCTAAGAGACAAATTATAGTTAACTTATCAAAAATTCCAGATTGCAAACTATATCCGTAGCAAGAGTGATGCAAATTGTTTCCTCCGGAGCACAATATAAACTGCTTGTTTCAATGAAATTACAAATTCAAAATCGCCACTGTTTATGTTCGCGCACGCAGTTGTCGAAGAGTCATTCTTAAATTGGACAGAAATGAAATTTGTTACAATGATGCACTTAGTCTTTATTTGCTGTCAGTAATTTGAAACCTATACGGAACAATAGTATTTTTTTTAAATATAATAGCACAAAAATGGGAAGGGAACTCTGGTACATTTATCGAAAGCGACGAATAATCCTTCAAAGAGCCACAGATTGAACTCCCCCCTTACAGAATTAAAAAAAATCCAGAAATATTTTATTTACATTTTTTATATAAAAACGTAATTTGACCACAAGCGATCGGTAACTTAGTTTTATTCTGTAAACAGATTTTTTTTCTTCTGGAACAAAGTATGTCTTTATTTTTACGATTTTACAGAAACGTTCATTACCCATTATAATTATTGATATTAAATGTCCATAACCTGCTACAAGTTTTTCGATAAATATTCATTCTGGTATTTTCTTACAAATTCGATCAATAATATATAACTTTTACATATGTAAATGTAAAAACTTTATCTTTCCATTATTTTTAGAAACTTTTTAGAATTTTAATTAAAATATCACGCCATAAAAATCTTGTTTCGTTATGGTTACCTGATAGCATAGAACTTCGTTAAAAAATTTAAGAATATTAACATTATTAATTATTTAAGTTACTTCATAATGTGACTCATTTTTATTTTAAAAATAGAACTGTTTACATTAACAAATGATACAATTCTGTGAATGCCTTCAGTCACAATGTAAATAGATCACAATGTCTGTTCACAAGTGTACATAAAAAAATTATAACATTTCATTGTAAAAAATATAAGAATATTTAATTGAGTTAAAAAGTGCTAAAGATAATAATAATTTACTTTCATAAATTAATATATATTACCTCGATAAGAGCAGATTTTTAACCAACTTTGTGATTGAGTATTTTAACTTAAAAATGGCTGATTTCCTATACATTTACAAATTAACTGTCAAAACAAATAAAAGCAAATTAGCTTTCCTTTGAAAGTATGATTGAAAGCCAAATCAGATGCAGTCAGCACAGTTGAAAGTAAATCAAATATATAAAAAATATTATCTAAATAAAAATTAAAGAGCTCACTTATGCCTGGCTTTACATGTACCTTCTTTCATTAATACAATTCTTTCTTAAAGTAGAAAATATTTGGAATAAATTTCTATGGTTTTTAAGCATGTAGTAACACTTTATTAAAAAAATGTAAATCAATATTTATAAATAATATATTTTATTCACATTACAAAATATGAAATCTAAATGTCAAGGAGAAAATATCGTTTGCGTCTAAATGCTCGCACATAGGGCGTGTGCATTTTAGAGATAAGGCATTGAAGTTGACTTAATAGTAATAAATTTTCTAAATTAAAGGTCTCTAAACATGCTGAAACGATATATCTCCAAACATGTAAATTTCATACAATGAGAGAGATAGAGAGAATCCGTAGTTAAATACATCTGCTCTCTAATTTAAATTAAAAAACTAATAATTAAATAATAAAATTTTTGATAAGTGTAAAGCAATACAAAAGCAATTTAAAGAAGCATTTAAAAATTTGTTTGCAAAAAAATATAATACCGTCAATGGATTTGTTCTGAATTTAAAAAAAATTGCGCTTATCATTCTGTTATAATACAAACAGAAATAACATAAATATATATATGAGATATTTTAAATATTTCTTTTTAAAAATGTAATCATAAAAATGTATTGTAGAAATTCGAAAAAAAGCGATAAATAGCCAATTTTGATAGGTTAATATTTGAAAAGATTACAAACCTCATTTGAAGTTCAAAATTTAATATTTGAGACGTTAACAAGGTAAGGATGATACTTAGGAATCTGTAATTCATCAATGAAATCGATGAAAATATAAGAGAAATCAGATATATGAAACACTAAATATAATATGACAAATCTAGCTAAAAACAAATCATTTGCATAAGGTCCAATGCATTCCAGCGAATGAGAGCATTTTAAGACTATTACTTCCAACTCTAAAGCCAGTGCAGTTAAATAGAATATACTTAAAATACCTGCTCATGAAAAAAATTGTCAAAAACATTTTAAGAAATATTATTTTCAAGCATGTGTTAACTAGCTGTAAACCAATGTTTGGAGAAGTAAATCGAGACAATTACAAATCTTTAAAATTTTCCATATACATGGGAATGTTTCAGCCATCGACGATACATGTAAATGAAATCAAGTATAACATTTTAAATATTGATTAAAAAAAAAAAATAGGATAAACATAACTATGCCATTTAAATAAAAATTATAGACCAGTTTTGTACAATTTAATAATTATTAAATTTTTTAAAATTAGTATGAAACTTTTTCAGATATTTTTTTAATTGTTTTAACATTTGGTAACAAACAATATTAAGAAAAATATGTAAACGGAACTTAATGTAAAAATTAGTTTTTCTATCAAAAAACATTCTCAAAATTTATTTCATCCAAATACATTTTTGGGCAAGTGAGTGTATATATATATATTTACCCTGATATGCTTAAAAATTTAAAATACATAAGAAAACTTTATGTTCAAATAATTACAAAATGGGCCACCCAAATTGTAACATCAAGAAAGACAAGATATATCACAACAAAATTTATTTTGTAGATTACATGTTGGCCTAGTACCATATGATTAAATTTATTGACTTCTGTGAAGTGTTGTTCTTGCCAAAATCAGTAGCCAGAGTAGCCGCCATTGTTAAGATCACCGCTGCTACACGCCTAGGCATTGATTAAAAGAGACTTTGGATGTGTTCTTGTGGTATAGCAGACCAAGCAACTTCCACTCTTTCCCAAAGTTGTGTGGTGTAGCGGCTGGGAATGCAATCTGAGTCAATCGTTAAGAAACCATACACCACATGTTTTCTATTGATGAAAATTCCCGAGAGCGAACCAGTCAGGGAACCAATTCAATCTTGTGATTGACGATGAACCCTCGGACAATGCGTGCCACAAGTGGTTGAGCATTTTCCGGTTTAAATATGGCTGTCAGCAAGCCCTGAAGGTAAGGAATGACAACTGGCTCCAACACCTCAGAGCTGTAGCTCTGACTGTTTAAAGTACTGGTAATGGTACTAGAGAAGTACAAGATGATATCCAATACCGCTCCATACTATAATACCCGGAGCAAGACCAGTGGGCATAACGCAGCTGTTCAGTATTCTCTCTCCAAAGTGTCTCCTGGCTCGAATGCGACCATCGTGGTGTTGCAGACAGAAGAGTGACTCTTCAGTAAATGATTTCATTCCATTCTGCCGCCCAAATCCTTTTTTCATTGCAGCCTTGGTGGCGGAGACATCTGTGGTTCTGCGTCAAAAGTTGACTAAGCAATGAACATCTTGCAGATAGACCACCCTGCTGTAAACGGCACCGAATGGTAAGCGCAGACACTGAATATTGCGTTGCAGTCTGAATGTGCTTGCTATGATTCGTGATGTGACTGAGCGATCCGTCACTGCCCTGCGCGCAATTTGCCTGTCATCACGTGAAGTGGTGCACTGAGGTGGATGCGATCGAACACGTCGATCCGTCATACTCTTCTGCATCCAAAGATCACATATCCGCATTACTGTTTGGTTTCGTCCAACATGATTACCGATTTTTTCCTGAACGGCCATCCACGATCTCTGTAGACTACTATCCTTCCTATGTCGAACTCGGACACTTGATAAAAAATAATCGCTGTTACTCAAAGACTTCAAAACTAAAACAAAAATTTTTTGCAAATACTAAAATTTTATTTTATTATTTTTTTTTTTTAATAAATGCGTATGTTTGCAGGGAGAACCCTATCCTTCCAAAGATTTAGTACAGGTCTTACTTAATTCATCACTTATAACTGCTTAATAACATATGAACTTTTAATTATTACATTTTTCATTGTTGCCAATTTTAAGCTTCAAAAATCGTAATATCGACATCGTTTTATAAAACAAATCTTTTAAATCATTGAAGACGAACTGCTATAAATGCCAGTTTATATCTTACTTATATCTAGAGGAAGCATATGAGTTTTAATACATAGATCATGCTGTATTAGACTGGATAAACATTAGAAGCTGTGTACACTCATACTCTTATATTATTTGAATTTGGGCCTTTACGAATTAAATGTAAAAAATATGACAGCTTTAAAAATGGAGTTACTCTATTTACTTTTGCAACGTAGTAATTCATATAATGGGCAAGATGGAATATTTCGATGAAAATACTCAAAATGTTTGTATTGAATTCGTCATTTTTGAATGTCACATTCATACAAATCACAGTAAATACGGAGCAAAATATTAACTCTTTAACTTCCTAAAATTAACCATTCCTATGACTAAAATCAACAACTATTTTTATCTGTATAAGAAAAAATTATAATCTTAGATATAAAATTAAGAAATTGTAAATTTTCAAATGCAACACTTCCTAAAATAAGCACCAATAATAACAGTTTGAAAAACATGCAAAAAGTTTGCTTCTGTGTTCTTTAGATGAGATTTTTTTACAAGATATTGTAGAATATTTATTAGGAGGATAGCCCGCATGATATATCGATACAATAAGGGTTAATATATAAATATTTTATAGTTTCATAATTTAAATTAAATTAGTCCATAAGAGAAGTAGTTATAATACGTGACAAATGACAAAAAAGTTTCTCTGGTTTTCTCATAAGATTAAAAGTATATGGGATTTTTCAAAGCGTTTCCTTAGTGACAATCCAAATCAAATATGATATTAATGAAGAGAGATAAGAAAAAAAAATAGGTGCAGTGAAGCATTGTGCTATACTAAAATTTTTTTTTAATAATGGCGGGCTTCTGGATGATTAACCCTTCGCCACAACAAGGCCGGCAACTACTTCTCATTTGTCGTACCCAGTGGGCACCTGTGAACCATGTCACGGAGGCGAGTAGCATTAACCACGCCATACCACCACAAATTTTTATAGGCACATTCATTCATCATCTCAGAAGAAAGGACAGAGAAACACAGAGAGAAAGTAACATTCATGCCCCAACGAGGATTCGAACCCGTTACCCACAGCTCAGGAATCAGGAAAGCTAACCCCTCAGTCATCAGTGAGTAATAGAAAACAGAAAAAATATATCAAAAAATAAGAGTTACAGATGCTAGTTGCAAGTCGGGGAAATGCTTTTTCATAGAAGGAAAAAAGACACATAAAGATTTATAAAAAAAAATTTAAACAAAGAAATTATTTTTTACTTCTTTTCTGTAGAAATGACATTTTGCCGACAGCTTACGACAATTTTATCGCTATTAAATGATTTATCTAATACTAAATTTTCTACATTTTATATGCAAATGAAACTCTAAGCGATGTTAAAGGCAATATCAAAGATTTCTATATAATTTGCCTTTCCAGCTGTATTAGTTCATCTTATTGCATGATAAAAAATTTAAAAAATCTCATACAGTTCTGATAGAATAGTATCATATTCCAGATGTATGCCAGTATCTCAAACACTTATCGATTATTTTTTAAGAATAGAGGCCGTGCAATTGTCCGGGATTGAAACACTCACTTTAAATTTTTAATATATAAGTAGATTCAGAAATATTAATTACTAAAATTTTATAATGTAACAACTCATAATAGAGATTTCTTGAACTTTTTTAAAGTACTAATTACACTGTATCCCTGTATCTAATCACAAATGTATTACCAGAATGACGATAAAAATTTGCACAAATATACAAAAAATATATTTCTGAAATCGTTGTTTTTTTCTTTCACAATATACATTTTAGTTTACTAATAAAAAACGAAGTTCCTTTTTTCTTTCTCTTAATACAGAACTGTGGACTCCTTTTTATGATTATTTTTTGGAAAATCTTAATTTTGCTTTCATATTTTTTATTAGCTAGCGTTACTGCTTAACCGTAGTGATGCCATCCGGTTGATGTGATAAGAAACAAAATGAGTTTCCCTCTCTTCGCAAAACGGAATGAGAATCACTGAATATATGGTCAGAATTCCTTGTTAGTTTTGCATATCTTGCATATATATAACCTCTAACTACTGAATATAATTAGTGATGAAAATATCGTTTGATTGTATCATTTATTTACATTTCGATGTGATACTTTTGTTTTGAATTTAAAAAAAACAGTAAAAGCAGTAATGGAAAGGGCTACAAAAAATCACATATTATAATTATTTCTGAAAATTGTTCGGTTTAATTCCTTAGTAATGAACTTTTTAACATATTCACGAGACAGGAAGAAAAAAATTTTTTTGGCGAGAAAATAAGTGCATTCTAATATTTTATAATTTTACTATTTACATTTTTATTAAAGTTAAATATTAGAAAACGTGCTTATTTAAAGAAAAACTATTTTTAAAAAATAATTTAGAACTTTTATTCTTTACAAAATAATCAATATCAAAACTTTTCGATACATTAATATTTTAATATGCTTAGATCCAAAAAATATATTCGTTACGATACCGTAGAAAATATAAAATTTAACTTCAATATGAAATTTTGTAAAAGCAGCTAAATAAATAAAAAAAACCAGTGCAAACGAAACTGAATTAACATTTAAGGACTCTTTATTTCAGCTCGGAACAACTTTAATATTTTTTTACAAAAATACAGAATTGAATTGAAATTGTATATTTAATACTGAGTTAATTGTTTTGATCTTTCTATGTATTTCTATGAGAATTTCCTGTGTAAAATAAAGGTTAAAAATATTTCAAGTATATAATTAACTATTTTAAAATAATTAGAAACTTTTTAAAGCAAATTTGAAATGAATTTTATAAATTCAAATTCTCAAATCTTATATCCTGGTTTTCTAATGCTTATTTTCTTTAACTAGCCCTTATTTTTTTGATTCTGACATTTTTCTAGTGCAAGTTGCACGTTTGTGTGACACAATTCTTCATAAATAAACAAACGATTTTTCTTTTTTTAAAACAATTACCAATGACACAATTCTGAATTTGTTTTTGTTCTTTCTACGCAAATCGTATTTATTGTATACAAATCATTAAATGAATTCTTTATTGTGTAAGTAAGTTTAAATTATATGTAATATATAATTCATTCCATTTTAGAAAATTAATTTTATTATTTCTAAATAAATCACATATGATTCATTCTGTTGTAATAAAAAACTATAAATATATTTATATATATATATTTAAATAATATAAACTATATATTTATTTATATATTTTTATATAAATATTGTTTTGTTTTTCTTATCGCTAAGTAACATTTCCTATAGCAGAACTTTAGACATCTAAATACATCTTCTCAGCTAAACGATTATTAAAAAGTCAATAATCAGAGGATTTAAATATTATGTTGTTTAAATGCATTTCACATAGAAATATATTACTCTATTTCTTTCATAATTCTTCCAATATCAGAAACGTAATTATAATAAATTGTATCTCAAACAATGGTAATTTCGCTATCGGAATTCGATTAATTTTCTGTGTAGTTTAAAAATACAGAATGAACGAATCAAGATTGATCAGAACCATAATTTTATTGGTACACAAAGTTGTTCCAAAAATTTAGTCAGTAAACACTCACAATAAGAATTCATATACTACCTAATTTTAATTTTTCTTTTTCCAGTGATCATTTTTTGAAAACGCGAGAACTTAACCGATTTTTTAATGAATTCTAGGCCAAGACGAACGTTCACGGCCAAAGGAGTATCGAAAACCCGATTTGTTTGAATTGAAGGTAAAAAGTTTTCTAGCTGTTAGTAGGTTATTTATTGCACAGGGAGTTAGCGATAATTCTATTTTTATAAAATTACTAAATTAGACCATACTCGCATTGAAAAATAGCTATCAATCAAATTAATCGTTTGCTGATGAGACAATGTAATAGAACGAAAGAAAAATAGATAATTAAATTTTTAGAATATTAATGAATACTCAAAATTCCTTTTCTTCCTAAAAGCTTTAAAAGAAATGCAGTTTTAAAAAAAAAAATTTTAAAAGCTAATTTTTGGTAAAATCGTTCAAGAAATTTGACGTTTTCTGATTCTTATCTATATTTTCAAATATATCCAGTACAAGTTTTAATAAAAATTAACTAACCTAGACTTAATTATAAATAGGAACCAAATGCATTCCGTTGTTTAATTTTTTAAAACTGAAAAATTACTATGAACAAATTAAAGGCGAACAGTTCCTACTTTACACAAAACTTTAAGAAAAGTCAGAAAGCAAATCATTTCTGATGAACGAATATAGCATATCCAGTTTTAAAACAAAGTGTTTGTATTTTTGTATGTATGGATAGGTGGATGTCTATACATAAGTCTGTTCCTAGGGTAGCAACAGGAGGAGTCTACAATTCTCTCCCCTCCTCATTACTCTATATGGATTAATTAAAATTTCTCTAAAATTATATTTAATATTTTTATTTTACAAAACAAAAAAGAAAAAGAGAGGTTGTCTACACGTTGATTTGTTGCTTGTGTGCAAGGTTCAAACGGCCCTAGACACATATAAAGAAACAAGCAAGAAATCACTATTACTCAATTTTCTTTTGCTCAAATTATAATTTTAAATTTGCTTGAATGTGATTTTTTTATTATTCGACAATGAGAGAGAGGAAGTAATAATTGATTTTAAACAATTTTAACTCTGGCAAAAAATTCATACGTCAATTTAAATTAGAATGCATGAAATAAAAGAGGAGAAAATCACATGCATTTATTTGAAAGCGAATTGGTAGATCAAAAATTTACACTTCTTTAGAAAATACTTAAATTGATCTAAGAACAAAGCCACAATTTAAGAAATACAAATTAAATTAACCAATTTGAAGTTGGAAAATGTGATATGCTTGGACACTTTAGATGCCGTTGCAGAACGTTATTCCAAGCTTTTGGTAATGGAAAGGATGAATAGAAAAATCTGCTAGAATAATTTGACACATTTATTTCAAAATTAAAACTGGAATTTATAACTGTGAATTTTTTTGTCAAGGAATATGCACAAAAACAAGCAATCAACGCTTCCATTTCAAATTAATGCATATGAAATTCTGAAAGAGCCTCTAAAATTATCTACCTATCGGATGCAACACATAAAATTCTTCGACTATGTTTTTATTTGAAAAAAATTGTAAAAAGTTAAGATAACAAGTTGTTAATAGTTAATGCCAAACGCTCCAGTACATGAAGATACATCTAACAAAATTCTAGAAATTTAATTATATTTTTCTGAAATCAGTGTCAGTATGAAAGCAAATAATTCGAGAGGATTATAAAATTGCAATTTCGTGTGACAGGTAAGAAAACTATATATCTCATCCTTTTAACATTCCACTAGAGTCACACTTGAATATTTTAAGATAATCAAATTCCTGTAACCAAATTTTAGATGTTAAGGAAAGTTGCCAAAAAAGATCATTAAATATTTTAATCTGTTCAGAGAATGACTTTATACCTGTAAATGAAAGCAAATCAAATACAGAAAGCTAAGTGTTTTATAACTGAACCATATTTTGTTGTGGAATTCGACTTTCTCAGTACAAACATGCCATAGAAACCCGTTTATAAGGTAGGCAACCATTCGTACAAAGTAAGGTCAAAGACAGGATAGGTAGAGATAGAAAGTACATATAAATGACCGAATTGGGTTTGTTTGTCGCTCAACGGTCATTTTTTGCACGCGGGGGGCTACTTAGACCGGAACCTACGGTTTAAAGTGGATTCCGAACCATTACAAACATCCATGCCTAAGGTGGGGACTCGAACCCACGAAGTGTTGAACCGTAGGCAAGAGCGCTAACCATTCGACTGCAAGCTCAGCTGACCGAACTGGGATTCGAGACCAGAACCTCCTTATCTGCAGTCAGGCACTCTGACCACTGGACAGGGTGGGCGGTAACATTACCTACTCGGTAAACTGGAGGCGGTATAATAGAGCCAATGTGTTTGTATCTGTCGAATCCTGAGACCTAAGCACTCAGCTGTTAGACCATATTCTATACCTGGCGAAGAAACACATCATATAACTTCATATGACTTACACTATTATTTTTCATGAATTTAAAACATAACTGTTGACATAGTTAACTAATTCAAAATCAGCTAATTGCGTCAACATTTGTGTTAAAAAAAATAATCAAAAACGAATTCGAGACTGGCGTCTTCCACTTTTATATAAGAATAAGAACACTTAATCTGACTTTTCATATAAAAATTTTTCTTCCAGCTTATTATTCCATTTCATGTTTTCGGTACCAAAAAATATTAATAATTTTCCAAAGCTATAGTAAATTTTCATGATACATTTTTATAAAGTATGTCACAAATATTTAGTTAAATACCGAGGTTGGAAGCACCTACGGCCTCTCAGTTATTTTTTCCCAGCCAAAAAATGTCTCCGTCTCAATATTATAAATTTAAATGCTGTCCGAAAGTTTTATATTTAAACATTAAATTGAAAGAGAAAGCTGACTTTATGAAACAAAACTATCAATGATAAAACGTTTCAAAGTTTTGATTTTTTATTGGTGTGCAATTATTAACATTCCAGAGTAATTCTGAAATCAAAAATTAACAGATATTTATTGGCAGACTTAAAACTGAATGCATAAACGGCCACTCATTGTTGTTTTTTCCTCGCAAAAAAATATCTCAATGTCAGTATTATAAATGAATTTAAATGCTATCCGAAAATTTGATACTTAAACATTAAATTGAAAAAAATGCCGACTTTGAAAAATAAAACTATCAATGATGGTTAAAACGTTTCAAAGTTTTGATTTTTATTGGTATACAATTATTAAGATTCCAGAGTAATTCTGAAATCAAAAATTAACAATGCGTATGAGTATATTTAAAAACTAAATACATAAAATTGTCAGTATTTTATTTCAACACGTAATAAAGAATTCATTTGTTTTAAAATCTATGTTAAAATGATTTTTATACTTATTCATGACTTTCTTTTTTGCATATTTTCGAGGAAATTTAAATTACGAATTACAGCAAAGCTCTCCTAAGAATCAGGTTAAATAACTATCAAAAATTAAGTAATATGGAGAAAAAAAGTTGATTTTTTCTAACAGTGACTCTTGATTCCAAGATCTCTATTGGATCAAACAGCATAGCTTTTTAAGTCAGACTTGTAAAGATATGCATCATTTCTAATATTTTTAATTTTACATTAATAAAAACTTAAGCTAATGGAATAGGAAATGAGAATTCTTAGAAGTTCCTTCCTTCCATTAAAACAATATCGATTATTAAAGAGCTGACTCTGATCTACTGTCTTCATATTTGCCACTAATGTTTTAGAATTTATTCAATCATCAATTACACAATAATTGCAATTTTTTTTTTCTTTGCAATAATTCAGTTATTTAAATCACATGTTTCTGTCCTTACTTGCAGATATTCAGGTTTGATCAACAATGATCAAATTATGAAAATATAAACTAGACAAGTAAAACTACAAAGAAATAACTCTGTATTGCTTTATGACTTAAACATTAGCGCACTTTTTTAATTTAGGATGTCTTTCTGTAAAATCTGTAATATAACTTGAGAAATTTTCTTACTTCTTTGTAATTATAATTCACTACAAAAACACTAATGAATATCTTTTTAATATAACTTACTGAAACTGTTCAATATTTACAGAATTATTTTATGTAAAATAAAAATATATGCATTTGAAATTAAATGAGACCAAAGATAAATTAATACTAGTATCTTTATATTATGCAACACAATTACTGCTGGAAATTACTGCACTACATTAACATTCATGAATCAGGTTTACTATCAGATGGTTAATAATTCAAAAAAAATTTTATGGAAAAATTTGTACAATGAGTTTGAATTTTAATGATCATATTTAATTCAATGGGAAATGTATACATTTTATTATTTCTTCATAGAAATTTTTACAGCTTTTTTATTTAATAATTTATTAAACTTAATTTCTTATTTCCAAGACTTGAATAAAAATTTTATTAAATTAAGGTAAATAATAGTTAAGTTCATAAATAAGAATCATTATATTTTATTATTAGCAAAAATATTAAAATTGCATTACACTTCATGTTGCAGTGAAGATAAACTATTTTTAAAAATTTTAAAAACAGCTAAAATACTTTTTAAACTTTAATAGTTGCAGATATAATTTTATAATATTATACTTTTCATACAGTAAAATTAAAATTATTTTGGTTATCCTTTTAGAAAATCTTATGTTAATTTCTTTTTACAATACTATTAATAATAAAGCATGTTAAGCAAATGGTTTAAGTTGTAACTGTGGGAAATTTTAAAATAATTATTAAATCTATAAATTATACAATTACATTTATTGTTGCATATTTTACATATAATTATAATTTACATAAATTATATGCAAAATATACATCAATAAAATGCATAGTTAAAACTTCATAAATTATTATTCCTCCATGAGAAAAAATAAAAGTTAGAAACAATTTACAAAAATTTATTTTAGACCAGATACATATAAGACAGTGAAACTCCACAAGACAATTTTATTATGATGAAAATAATATTCATGCAATATTCTTCCCATTCCATTATAATTTAAATATTTAAATTATGTGCTAATGATTTATATTGTAGCATCAAACTACATGCAAAAATATTTTTAACATTTTTCAAAAAGATTAAGCAATTATCTTTCTTTATGAAATATGAAAGTTATCAATATAAAACTGGTCAAGAAAAAAAAAACATGGTAATTTTGTATACTCACAAACAATAAAATTTGATTTTGCTTAAGTTCTTAATTTTTTCAGGGAAAAATTTATATGAAAATAAATCAGAATTACTTTATTCCCTAATTTAACACTGTAATATCCAAAATAAATTTTACGAAATATTAGATTATTAAGATTGTACCATCTCATTTTTCATAGAGAAAGAATTTTTTACATCTAATTAGATTCACCAATAGATTAATTAATTAATTATAAGTTCTCACAAAAATTATCATTAGAAAATTCCATAACAGAATATAAGAAAAAAAAATTCCATTTTAAAAGTTAAATTTAATATTTACTCTCTTTGAATAAAAAGTTGGAAATGCATTTGTAAAAATATGAAAAAAATTGTTACTTACAGCAAAAAGAGCATTTTGTATACCAAATGGAATTGGAGTTAAACGTGAAATTGCAATCAACTTGAATGCATGTGCACTTTGCAAAGCAGCTACAGTTGCTTTCAAAACATCAGGGCCTAGTAATTTAGCAGTTATAGTTCCAATAAAATAGTGTTTCATAAGAAGATGAGCGAAGAAAATACCTGCACTTGCTGCAATAACAGTCACCAGTGTGCCTGCAACCAAGCCATAGTGGTATCCACATGCCAAATTTAGCAGGACATAGCCCCAGGTCATAGGAAAGGATACTGCTGTATACAGTATTAGAAACACAATGCACACAATCCATTCTTCTTGATTGTCCAGCCACAAAAGCCCATATTTTACGTAATTTCTGCACAAGAAGAGGAAAAACGTCAAAGCTGCTAGTACTGCACAAGCAGGTATGCAAGAGAATAGTAGTTTTGGAGAAAATAATTTAGAAGTTAGGCACTTTGCTCGGCGACGAGTTCTAATAATAACATTGGAAACTGAATTGTGTTTTCTGTTTCCCATTTGTTTTTCAACGTTGAATACGTTTTCACAAGTAATCACTGCCGGTTGGGATATAGTTAAAAGAGGCAAAGTATCTTGTGAAGTGACAGCCATTGTATATCAAAATAGCAGCTTAAAAAATATGGAAAAACTTTAGAATTCTTTTTTCTAGGTTCATTTATCACAGGTAATAGAATTGTCATCCATAATTAGTTAGGATAACTACAATTAAATTCATAAATTCATATATGTACTAACATAAACAGATACAATATAATCGAATTTTTTTTATAAAAACAAGAATAATTATACTATATACATTCCTGTATACACGCCAATGTGATTAAATACTCGGAAAGAAAGTAAAGGAAACAAACTCCACCTTTTATATCAAATTTTGGGGAATAATCCATTTTGCTGAATTTGTAAACAAACTCCGGGAGAAACTTGCAGACGATAACCGAAAGCAAAACAATCAAGTCAAAAAACGTGTTCGTTTCAGAAGAGTTGAGTTCGAACTCATCTGATTCTACTCGCCGAGTGGAACGTAAACAGAAACCCGTTAAAGTAGTTCAAAATCAAAATAGAAATCATTAGCGCCATCTATGAGCAATATGAGATGTTAAATTATTAAAAAATTAATAGTTTCCTTATTTTTAAATATTAAGATTTTTTTTAAATACATCCCTTGATTGAACAAATAAATAATTTAACTTAAATATTTGTTTCCAATTTATTTTAACTCTGCAATTTTATAAATTCCTTTTTACAATATTTTTCACAGCAAAAATAATTTTTAAAAACATGATACACTTGAGCAATCACGTCCAGCATTATTTATTTTTTGGAACAAGTAAAAACATAAATTTCTATTTTAGAAGTACATAAAATGTATATAAATTTAAATGCTTTTCTTGCTTTTCAAATATTTGATTGATATCATATAGATAATGCAGTATTTAGTGATAGATATATTAAAATTTCTATATAGTAATTCGAAAATACATTTTATTATTTTGTAAAAGTAATTTATAAAAACAAATTATATCTGACTTTCTTTAAAATATCCGAAAAAAAATTTTTTATAAATTTTAATATTTTTTCAGTTTTCTTTTTTTTTTATGGTTGAATAGTATATTTTGATTGCAATACATAGCGTATTCAAGAATAGTTCTTAAAAAATTATAAGTTTTTTATTTAATTAAAAGCTGTATATTTTGTTAGTTTAGTTTCTGCCTAAGGAAAACCATGTCGTTTAAAATCTTTTGTATTCTAAAATTTATTATGAAATAATAAATATTTAATCTTTTGGGCAGAAATTGCGCATATTATTTTGCATTACACATATTAACGAGACTTAATTCATTTCCAAATACTGATGGTTGTCGTACAAAATATCATGTATGTAAATATAATTATATATCGTGATCAATTTTAAATGTTAATTACCAATACTGTAGGTATATATGCACATAGTGAATTTTGAAATATTTTTATTTAAAAATTATATATATCAAAAGAGACGGTGTAAAATTCTATACCAGCAGTTAAAAAATTTTTTTAATCGTCTTTACTATGACTGATTATGAATAACACGTTTCCTGCGATTTTTCTGTTTACGATGTTCCTATTAAAACCCATGCTTTTGTAGTAGTTTTTGCATACTTTAAATTCCCTAATTCGAAGATTGATAATAACACAAAGAATTTTTAAATAATACATCGATACATTTAGAGAATAAGGAAATTTAGTTTTAATTATTTAGCATTTTATAGTATTTTCAATGTAATCGTTTATGCTAATTTTATTAAAAGCCATAATTGTAATATTTTTCCTTTTGCTCTTTGAATTTAAATTATTAATTCATTATATTTTACTGTCGTGAATATATACTATAAGTAATTTAGAAATTTTACATACACACAGACATTTTTCATTTATGTGACACAGTTTAATGCATTGTGTAAATAAAACATGTCTAGAGATTCTTTTTTTCTAAGCCCAAATATTTAAACCAGTCTATTAGATATCTCTAAGGAGTTTAATAATAATACATTCTTTCTGCTTAAGTCAAAATAACCATTAAATTTAACAGTATTTGAAAAACCAGTGATTGTTTTATAAACGCCTAAAGAGGTAATACATAGTAGATCCTAGTATTTATGAATGACATCAATTTAATCAGAAGAATTAATATTTTATATGCAAACGATTTACAGTTTCCAATTGTTTTCGCTTTCACCAGCTATTCATTGTGCCATAAATTATATTTACAAAAAGAGAGCTATTGTATAATTTAAAAGCCGAAAGACTTTGTAATGCATTTGAGAACTTGACGCGCATATCTTGCGAGTGGATTCTTCACAGATTTCATCTCCATATTATTAATCACATTTTTCAGGAAAGAATCCTCTGAAAACTCTCAAGCACTCACCCCGATAAACACCTATGTAAAAAGCAGAAACTCAACGTCCATCTCTTGTTTTTTCATCAGTGGATGTTGGAAGATCTAATTCAGGAGAGTATCTCAAAAAAATGAATGTGAACTCTGAACAAGAATAATTAAAAGTAATGTAACGAATATTCAGTTCAAAGTTGTGGATTAGTTTGCTGAATAGTCAGATCTATGCTTATTTTTGTACTGCTCCCATTGCTAATTCAACGTTCATAACATATATATATATATATATATATATATATATATATATATATATATATATATATATATATATATATATATATATATAATAGCTCTTTAATAAATACTCGTGCACACACACAGTACGTGTGCTGTAATTTATATTGGTAAAAAACTTTTCGTGGATGAAAAAAAAAGTAATAAATATTTTTGAAAGTTTGATATTGTATAACATACTATTTCATATTGTATATAGGATTTATTTATATAAAAACAACAACAAATATTTTAGGCCAATGGAGTTTAAAACTTTATTACTTGATAAAAGTTTTTAAGAAAAAATTATAAATTCAATAATAAGGGGGATATGAACAATCTCACTACATATTTAAAAATATATTATTTACTTGAGCTAAAATAAAAAATAAATCAATAAAATTGTAAACAAATCAAATATACTTCTGCTGTGATCAAAGTATATAAATAAATTTTCCTATCGAAATAACCATATAATTGAGAAAAAAATTAATATTCTCTAGGAAAATATTAATTTTAAATTGTTATATATATATATATATATATATGTATATATATATATATATATATATATATGATTTTATGACTACAAAAAACATTTTCTACGCGTTTTCAACGTATTAAATTTTATTATTAGGCATGAAAATATTGCCTTTCCATTTATATGAAAAAATGATAAAAATGTCTAGTTATACAAAATATTTCGAACAAAAAATTATTTTTTGTACATAGCAGAAAATTTATAAACTCCAAATTTCTGAACAATTTGAATAAATTAATAAAATTTTAGTTTTTTTCCGGTTAACTTTCTTCTCACCGAGAATGGCGAGTTTGATAGTAGACCCAGATGGAAAATTTTTTACTGAGGGAACACATGCTCCGTAAAATTTCTTTAATTTGGTATGGTGAGACTCTGCTAGATGAGTGATATAGCTTAAAAATAAGAATCCCATCTCAAATACTGAGCTTGTCATTTTAGTGTAGCTTAAAATTATGCACTGGTTAAGTGTATTTAGAAGGTTCTTTAGGAAGAAATAGGAAGCCGAAAATGTGTTGCTATAAGTCAATTTAATTTAATTAAGGTATAGAACACACAAAAAAAATGTTTTACTTGATCAATTTTAAAATTGTGTTTTGCGTATTGAGCTATATATAGTAAAAGACGCAATTTGTTGCTTGAAACTGTTAATTAAAGATCTTATGAATATTTCTTTACTTACTATACAGTATTAAAATTTAGCATAATTCATACAATTGTAATAATAGCAACAATCACATGAAACTAGAAATGAAATTAGAAATATATTGCTGACTACTAAAATTGCTACATCAAGTATGCAATAATTACACAAGTAAATTTACATAAAAATACTGTGGTACGCAAATGTTAAATGTGCAAACATTTGCGTATCATACTATCTTCGAGTAAATTTCACTTGTGTAATCATATTTAAAATGACACTTTTTATCCTTTTTATGCATTTATAAGAAATAGGTACAAGTAGAGGCGCTTACAATGTGTTTATATATATATATATATATATATATATATATATATATATATATATATATATAAACGACGAAATTGTACAGAAGGTTTCTCGTATAAAAATTACATTTTATTTTTACTATCTGGCGAAAAGTTGTTAAGAAGAAATGCTTAAAAGATCCTTTTTCAGTTTGAGAAAGATCAAATTGTATTCTACAGACAATTTGTTTTTATCGTATCGCAATATTGCTGGTCCAGTCAATTAAAATTTCATAACTCTTCGAAACCTGGAATTTATCGTATAGAACGCCATGCTAGATTTTAGAGGCACACTATTACTATCAACTAAGAAGGCAAGCATGTTAGCCTAATAACCTCTTTATGAATCAAACACAATCTTCTCTTGAGCTCTAAAGTAACAAATGAGGCTGTTTCCAATGCAAAATATGTCTGGGTAATGTTTACAGCAGTAAGTTCTGTCAGCTGAACGACCTTGACACATCATCACAAATAGGAATGCCGTAAATGGCATGCTCAATGACAGAACTGGACTCTAAATAAAATCAGATGAATTCTGACTCTATTTACAGCATCATAGTCGTTAAATCAGTGTGATACATCGTAGAAAATGCTCATTCTCTACATGCATTCACCATCGTTATACCGGTCCATCACATCAACCGATAGTATGAGACGCCGTTGTCTCTATCACCTCATGTTCAAATTAAAATCACCTTAAAAAATAGCTTTTACGTTTCTTCTGCATTAAGTTCGAGGCTAGAGAAATTAAACATTTCAGCTTGATTATATGTTATTAGTATTGTATTGAGTTTTCTGGATATACAGAAGGTGTTTGGTTGTTCTCCTGGCCACTACATTCTCCAAATACCTCTAACAATAACAAGCGTCTGATCAACGATTGCAGAATAACTACTATTGATGAGCTTTGTCGATGTGCATAATTAGTCATATCTATACATGCTAACTAATCTCCGTTTGATTCAATATCTAAATTTATAAAAAGTATTATTCCTACTATTTATGGTTATTCTAAATATTGATATCTTAGAATTCTATTTTCTGAATGTCTTGAAAATTTTATTTGTCATTTTAGCTATAATTTTATATTTGTCTAATATTTAAGATTTTGCTATTTGCATTCTTTCCTGGTGTAGAAATTTTAATGACCAATAATATATGAGTTTGTTAAAAATTATAAATTCAAAAGACATATAAATTTAATACTGACTGTTAAGTAATAATTTAGAGAAAATTAAACTCTTAAATTTTTTTAACATTTTCCACTGATAGAAGAAAATAAAATAGCAATAAAACCTAAATTGGTTCTTTTGTTTCTATTATCATATTAGTTTTTAGGTAGTACATGAGAAAAATTCGCTATTTGTGTAAAAATCCCATAATCAATATCATTTTATTAAATAAAAATACAAATAAATATAAAATTTTTTGTACGACTTGATGCTTATGTTGTTTCTCACTTTGTCTACACATTTTGTTTTCGCTGTTTCATCTTAGCTTGGGACTATAATCTTAGTACAATTTTGATCTATTTTTATTGACTCTATTTACTGCTTTAAAAGTAAGTAAATAGGGATTCTAGTAATTTCAATACTTTCTATTTTTGGAAATTACTTATACTATTTTTTACTGATCTTAAAGGAGAAATTACAGACAACTTCAGACATATATATATTCATTTCTGAAGTTACATGGAGCTTCGAAATAGTTCTAAGAAATGTATTTTGAATTATTTGAAGCTTCCTCAAATATTCAAAAATTAAGCAAGTGTAATTAACCACTACATTCATACTGAATTATACAAAATATATTTATTCTTAATATTAAGTTCTAACCAGATCTTCTTCAAACTAACATTGGATACGTTATGGTGAAAAGAGCATAACTGAAACCCTCATTAGAAATTTTTTATAATGCTTTCTCCCTGGAAAATATTATATAGTATATAAAGGGTACATACATAACAAAAATTCAATAAAAATAACAATAGAATGAGATACAAATTTCCAAATTATTTAAAAATACATCTCATTTTAAAGACTCAGATTATAAATTTTAATTTGAGACGAGAAATTTTAGTTAAAAGACATCAAGATTAGGACTGGATTTGGAAATCTACCTACGTTCGTGGAAAAATCAGACCACGGTAATTTAGAATATGTTTCAAGTAATCTAGAATATTAGTTTTTAATTTTTATTTGACTATTTTTAAAAATATATGATTTTAAACAATGAAAAGAAAATTTAATGTTATATGTGTATGTGTCATTGTAATAGTAATATTAATAATTCTAGATATTTATACAATTAATTACAATGTATACTTTTTCTTATCTTTAATGAAGCAAATTTATCTACTGCTTCGTCTAATTTAATAATTTCAAAATTTTCTCTTTTTTCATTTAAAAAATGTTAGGGCACTCATATTATTTTGTCAGTGTCAATTTAAAATATGATAGAATTATAGCTAATTTGTTGAATGCTTAAATATTGTGATAAGTAAAAACTGATTAGATATTGAAATAGGAAAGAGTGTTTTAAATACGATTATCATATTTGTAACAACATCACCATAGAAAATTTTTTGAAACTTAAATGAAATTGACATAAACCATGCTACCACCTAATTAAGAAACGGAACTTCTTCTGTTTTTTTTCTTATATTATAAACTTTTAATAAGTATTAAAGTAACGAATGATAAAATATGTATCTAATCTAAAAAACGATTTTGTGCCTTAACAATTTTTATCAATTAAATGAAACAAAAAGAAACATAATTTTTCCGGAAAAAATCTTTTTATTAATCCAATTCTCCTAATTCAACAAATTGAAGTATATTTTAGTTCATTATATATTGCACATTATTTATTAAAAATATTGAAATTATTCACCTTTCTCCATAGCCCTCTTAAAGTTTGTTTACCTTTACACTAGACGCCAAAATTTGAAGAACAACATGTTATTATGCACCTAATTTCTAAATGAATAAATGTAGAAATACCAAATTTTAATGACGTGCACATAACAGGTATGCATTGGTATAATTCAGAAGATAACAGGTATACACAAAACAGATATAATATAGAAGTTTACATATGAAAAATACAGAAAATATTTTTTAAAAAATCAATTTTGCTGGAAAAGTCTATTTTTAAAAAAAGAATAGTTTCAGTTTTATGTGCTAAAATGTTATAGAAACACAACAAAAATTAATTTTAAATAAGGGAAATAATTTAAAATAAAACCTAACTCTAGCTTACATATACACCCGGTATCGATTTTCCATACTAGCAATTAATTTGTCGGTTACCGAAATGGAAAAATCAGACACGGGGTAAGCTGTTTTCCAGATCTCCTACGGACCTTGGAGGAGGATTTAAAGCAGCAACCTGTCTTCCTGGCTAGTCTCACAGACTCTCTATGAATTCAGGTCTGGAGATGAAGCTGACCATTCCATTCACTCCAAAATAAGATCCTCAATATATTCCTCAAAAGCTAAATCTCGATGATGTCGTGTGTTATCATCCACCTGAATGAAATCATCGTTTTTTCCACTGGCATATGTACGGACATAAAGATCAAGAACCTTATCTCGATATTTCACTCTAGTCCCAATTCATATGGAAGATAGTGAGAATCAGACCACACCGAAATCATTTGGTAGAAAAGAGCTTTTTCTTACATGTATTATTTCTCAAGATCATAACTGCCTTGTATGGAAAAGCTTTAATACTGTAAGACTATGTTCAGAAACTATGATCGAAAGAAAAAGGGAGCAAGAAAAACATCACAATAAACTAATTTAAACTCAAATTTTGAATGTAAGACTACAATAATGGTCGGTCTAAAAATTAGGCATATTATTAACCCCTTAACGCCTCAATTATTTTCACCCATGTCTGACATGGGCAAAAGTTATCGGCAAATTTGCACATGCCCGTATCTCATACGAGTGTTGTTGTATCTCCCATTATTTTATTTCTAATGCCAGTCTGAGATTAGTTCTAGTAAAAATAGAAAGGTTAGATTATAAATAAGTTTATTTAGCATAGATGACAAACTCCATCATTTTTTAAATCAGTTTTCAGAGAATAACTTGTGCCTTATGGGGCTAAAATGCGATTTTTTAAAGGAACTTTTTGTACAAATGTTAAATGTAAATATTTTAAGACTTTTTAAAAATATTTACTTAATAAATATTAAAGAAAACTTCCTTGTTTAAGTTATGTTAGATACTCAAATACAACTGAGGTGGAGTTACAGCAATAAACTCAACTACACAGCATTATTGATTCAGACTCAAGAAAGAGAGCGCGTAAGTACTTTTAAAGACAGTCAACAATAATGAGCATTATTTTTATTTCGAACTTAAATGGTAAATGTTTGAAGTATACTCTGCATTATTAGTTTCAATCGAATAAGCACTATATATAAAAATGATCTTCGGCAACTAAGAAAAAATTATTTATTCAATTTTCTCAGCCATCAATATTTACTCAATTTTATTATGCATTCAATTTCCCCATCATTGTTTATTTAATTTATCATAATTTATTCAATTTCTTTGCTCTTTGTAAACCTATTTATAGAAATAATTTTTAAATATTTTGAGTATTTTTTTATCACACACACAGTTTTATATTAATATATAAATTAGCGAAGCAAAGTTTGTAATTGTTCAAGTCTGATATTTTACTTATTAATATATTAATAACTGTGTTTAAAATGTGCAAATATTACTACACGACAGACTTAATGTTATAGATTTCATTATCTAGCAGATTTTATTATCGTTTCCTATATTTTAAAAAAATAGAAGTTGAACTTTTTTTTACGAAAAATGTAAATAATTTATGTAGTAATGTAATTAACTTCAACATTAAAATTTGCTAAAAAATTGCTAAATAATGAGTAAATTTCATATAAATAATCATAGAATGATCCAGTATTCGAATAAACATGCAAAATTATATTCACATCCCTCCATATATAACAGATATCAGTACACATGCTTTGCTTCAAGTAAGTTCAAAGTGCCCTATTTTTTCAATGGAATCTTTTAAAATACACTAGGAAAATAACAAAATTCCAAAAGGTTCAATTACGGTAAATAGCACACTAATATTAGTTGGCTATTTACCATAATTATATGATAATTATATGATTTATATCATTAACAATCATTGCTTCCTGAAAATAAACATAATTTCCAGAAAAAATTTCGGAATGTTTGCGTTTTAAAAATTTTAATTTCTAGTTAATTAGTTTTTTTTCGCTGTGCCATTATCGTGAACTTCAAAAAATAAAGATAATTTTTATTTTTAATATAAAAATATTTTTTGTAGTTTGCAAGATGAATAAAAAGTGCGTTTAAAATAAAGATACCATTAATAATGCATAGATAATTCTTTGGCAAATTCATGATATAGTTTGTAATCTTAAAAATACCTTTTTAACATGGATAATGAAGAATCAAATTTTTAAAGCTATAGTAATGATTTCCCTTTTTATAAATATTTTTGATTACAAAAGCAAAGTTTAAAATTTATTTTAATTTTATTTAATATATTTTTGTGATATTCTTTGCGACATAGCATGGATATTAACCACAAAGACTCCTTTTAGAGAATAAATATAAATGTATGTGTTAACATAAGTATATTTTCAGCATTTTCCATGTATAATTTATTTTGAGACATGTTTCTATTTCATGCATTTTTCTAAGATAAAATTCCGTACATAACAACATTAATTAAAATTTTATTATATTGAAGTTCATAAGGATACCACACTAGATTCAACCTTGCGCGATGTTTCAGAATATTTTTTAATTTTTTTAGCTATTTTTCTCAAGTGCGCCATCGAGCCCTTTCTTCCGGTAATTAAGGTAAATATTTCAAAGAATACAAGTATAGTTTCCCCATTCATACTCAATTCTAATGTTTTCCAATAGCGTCACGTCTTCTAACATATTCCCAGCGTAAAGATAGCTCGTGATGAAGGGAAAATTCCAGCAGATTGTTTGAGACCCATGAAAATTGAATACATAAATAGAAATGGTTTTTAATTGTAAGTCTATATCCTGTGCAATTCTAATTTCTCTTTCTCTTCATTTCATTATGCAAACTATTAATACTAATTAATCCATGATTACTGTGTACATTTCTCAAGACGAATCATAATTGATATTAATTTCAGACAAACTTGTCCACTAGGATTCAAGGACGTCATGCGTAAGTATCTAATTGTAGGTGTCAAGTAAAGTCGAAAATTATCGTACACACATACTTTAGTTTTATCTTTCTTTTTTTTCTCTTTGTCTTCTTTTATTTTATTATTATTATTATTTTTTCATCTCATGATTCATTTTTGATTTTTTATGCATGTAGTACATTTGTTGTACCTCCGGGCCCTATGTGGTATTCCTTGGTGCACGGGGAGATATTTTTGCTTTCACAAATAAAAAAAAAAGAAAAAAAGAAAAGAAATATTTTAGTTTAATTTTTCACGGTTAACATTTTGACTGTTTTATAAATATGGTTTCGAATCTGGCAATCGTTATAGTTTGTTCCCAACTTGAAATGTGCTTATTTGTGTGTGTGATTTAAACAGCCGTAAAATAGTTATTATGTTTCCTGTTAAACTTGTCATGTTGAGATTTAAATTTCTATCTTAAAATATATTAAAATAACTTTAAAAATTCAAACTATTAATTGAATATAATTTAAGTTATTGCTATAATCAATCAAAATAGTAAGTTTTAAATTCTTATTTTAATTTTAGTAGTGTATTCTAAATTTTTTAAATAGAGAAATATAGTTTAATATATTTATATTTACTGATTTTTTACTGTCTCATTGACATTTTTTACAAAATTAAAGTCATATGAGGCGTAATACTTACATGAAACAATTGTGAGATACTGTCATGGATTAAAAAATCTAAATGTAAAGGAGATTGTGTTATAGATTAATATTTATGGATTTTTTGTTTTCCTATTGTAACAAATTCTTCAATTATTTAAATTGAGATATGTGCTAAAGAGTAGAAAAATGCAAAGAAGTACTAAATCTAAATATTTATGGAAAAATTTCAAATTTAAAAATATTTTTGTAAAATATTAAGATTATGTTTGGGTTTGGTGTGATTTCCTATTTTTATGCAAAGCTCTGTAATTTATCTTGCTATCCTAAATTACGTCATATTATAAGATTTTTAATTTCTTTCTTTACCATTTTGATTTTAATATTTAATTTTGTTTTTGTCAGGCTTATTTATCAAAATGTGTTTTTTGTAAATTTGTTACCTTTTCTTTGAATTTTCTTAAGTAATCTATGGATTTGTATTTATTGGTTTTCCATGACCTTGTTTGGTCTTTTGATAAATTTGTCAGAATTATTGCAGCGTTCATTTGGTGTATTTTATGTAGATTTATTTGCTTTAAATCTTCACAGAATTTCTTCATAACATAAATTTTAAAATTTGGAGCTGGAATAATTAACTTCTAGAGGATTTTTACTTTCCTTCTAGACATTGTATTTTGTTAGCACTATTATTATTAAGTATTTAAATAATCAGAATGAATAAGAATTTATACTGATGTCTTCAAAACACTAGACAACACTGAAGATGGTGTATATCGTAAACTTTTTCTCCAATATACTCCTGGGTGATACTTTATGTTGAATTTTGACGAAGAAATCTCTATGATTCAAGAAAACCTCAAGTTAAATCGTGTCTCTAAAGCAATTATTCTAATTGATTTTAAAGCAGCCAGTCATCATTGCAATTGCTGTAAATCATGACATAGTCAGATTATTAAAGAAGTAAGACACATTTTCAACATTATCATAAAAATAAGGAAACAATTTTTTAATCGATTCCTTCACATTTGGATATTAACAGGAATAAAATGGCAGGCTCACATGCCAAGAAAGGAACACTTGACCACAAGATTCAAATCACTTCCCTGAAAGTCACTTAAAATTTTTAAGAAATTCATAGGTACTTATAGATTTAACCACAAGGCAAAATCAACAGGCTACAGTCTTACATTGAAGATGCTTAGAAAATATTTTTGTTAAATATCCTATAAAGAGGTTTTTACAAATTTCAGATTGAAAACAGGCCATGATTGCTTGGTACATAATTTAAAATAAATAGGCAATCTTTCATCCAGTTAATGCCAACATTGTAATTGGAACACTATGAATGCAGACATCTTGTATGCCCAAAATTAGATTAAGATTCTCAAAAGTGGAATTTGATAATGTAATTGTACTGCAATGTCAGCACTTTTGTCAGCTTCTTTTAAGGACTGCACCTTTTGTGTTCTTTTTCTTATTAAGATATTTTTTAAATCTTCATTCCCATATTATTTTGTTCTGGTTATTAATTTAAATATTAGTTTTTTTTTTTTTTTTGTTACTTGAGCTGTTTTGCACATTTGGATTGATTCCATTAAAATCATACATGACTCACATACACATATTTAATTAAAATATTGTTTTTGATGAGGATTCAAATATTGTCTTTATTATTTTGAAAATGCTGCTTGCAAGGAATATTTAGTTAATATTCTGTCGAGATAGAAATATTGAAATTGATGTGTTAGAATTAATATTTCAAAACACATTCAAAATTGAATGTGTATGTGTATAATTTTTAAAACATCTCATAAAGTCCTTTTTTTTTAATTTGAAAACTAGTGAAAAGTATTAATTTATGTTTTTGCTTTTTCTCTGTATAAATTGTATCTTAAAATGAAACTTTCTCTTATAATGATGTCAAAATTAAATGGTAAATATGAATCAATCTTAAAATAAAAGGACAAATTTTAAAAAAGAAATATGTAATTAATTGAATGTAATACTATACTTTTTAGCTGTTTTTTTTTTCTTTTCTGAATTTGTTAGCTAGGTAAGAATTTCTTAAGATAATTAAATTTATTATCTATATTAATATTCTAAAATATAAAATAAGTATTTAAAAGTAAGCAACAAATATCTTACACTAGAAACCTTTGCTTGTCATTTTTTAAAATTAATTTATACCAAATACAGATATTTAGAAAGATATACACTGCATCCTTCTATTTAATAAATATATTTTATTTGTATGATTGGTACAATATGCTGTTTAAATATTTAGGTTATGTTCAAAAGAAGTGGAATTTCCTCTCAATATTTGAGATCTGATAGGATTTTTGTTTCAATCATTGAGGTAAGTTTTATTGAGATTAATACTATATAATATGTACATTAATGTGTGTAAAAATTAATAGTTTCTATTGATTGATGTATCGTTAAAAAAATTCTGGCATTTTCCTTTTTTACAATAATAAACATTAGCATTTTTTTCTGTATTTTGTATTTATCTAGAATAAAAATTTATATTTTTTATTGTCTATATTTTTATTGATTGCTAAATGGTCTGGAATTGGTTTTCCATATAAAATTTTTATTTTATTAGAAAATTACTATTTTGTAGATGCTTTTTTTATTGGAATGATTAAATGTAGTTTTTAAATATTTTGATAATGCTTTGTAAATGAAAGATCAGTAAAAATGTTTTTATTATAATATCCTTCAGTTACACTCGACTCTTGATATCTCTGATTTGACAGTGATATCATAATGGAGAGAAGTAGTCAAAACTCAGGATGTAAAAAAATTCTTATTTTGAAATTATCTTTGAGAATATCTATTAATGAAAGTATTTGCTTTTACCAACTATACTGAAAATAGCAAAAATTATACAACTACTTGCTAAAATTGTAGGCTATAAATGGTTATTAAAAATAGATTGTACAGGAATTTTTATTTACTTTACTATCTGATTTTTGGTATATTCACTTAATTAGTCAAGATGAGCTTTCCCATTACTCCCTATGCAAAATTTCCTTACTCAGAGTAAAAGTAAAATTCATGTGTGATTGTATTTTCGTTTTCATTTTAGAATATATTTTTGTATCAATATAATGTATTTCAAGGTTAATCTTTTTTCCTTACTTTTCTACATAGTATTTCATTTGATAATTTGTTTCAAATGTTAACTTGTTTATTTAAATTTTTTTTTAACATATTGTATTACTTGCATTATATTTCTGAAAATATTATTAGCAACTTATTTAATAGAGAAATGAAGATTGAAATATATTTCCCCTCTTCTTATTTTATATTCATCAATTAATGTAATATTTAAATAAAATTGAAAGAAATATAAATGTGAAATAGTACATTGCAGGTTTTTTTTCAGTTTGAATGGAAAGTAAACATTGTTGCATTCTCTGAATCACACTTATTTTTGGGGAATCACTTATTTTTGCATATTGAATTGCACAAATATTTCCTATATCAAGTTCTTAAAATTGCTATAATTTATGATTTTGCAGAGTACAATATGTGTTTGTGCATGATTGTGAATGAGTTAAGAGAAAGCTTTAAAAAAGTAAATTCCAATAGCAGTTATTTAAAATTTTGTCTAATTCTAAAAAATAATTCTTGAGAATTATTTTTTACCTGTAATTAAGAACATAAACAAGATAAAAAACAAATCATTGTTAAAACTTATTGCATATGCAAATATTAAAATGAAGTTAACGAATTTTTACCTAAAGAAATACAGAAACATTTTTTTATTGGATAGCAAAACTATTTTTATCTTAAAAAGTATGACAGGTTGAATTTTCAAATGAGTAAAATTAAGACAAATTGTACTATGACTTTAGTTTGCAGTTTTTAATTTATCATAAAAAAAAATTCAAATATGTGTGCAATTTTTTTTTATAATTCTTTGTTGAAAATTATGATTACACTTATTAAAATTATTTTATTAACTTATTAAGAAAATAATAAGTGTTTACAAATAAAATATATGAAAATAAATAATGCTACACAATAAAGGCAGTGAAACTTGATAAAAAATACTTGATGTTAACCTATTTATAATATAAATACTAATGGTGTTCAAAACTGTGTTTCTTTGCCATAACTCCCCGAGAAATTATCTGAGTGGCATGAAATACAGAAATGAAAGCATTTTGTAAAATGGTGATGAAAGCTTAGTTGCTTAAAAATTGATAAAATGTACACAGTATGAAATCAAACAAAAAGGACTTTATTAAACTGGTGGCATTGTTACATATGATTGTGTTTTCAAGTGGAAAAACAACAAGCAGATGTTCTGTAGTATTAAATATCTCTTTAATACTACAGAACTTATTGTAGTTAATGTTTTTCACTATTCAACTTCAGGTTATTCAGAATGTTTTTAATTGTTCCTTGAAGAATGTAATTATGGTACAAGGCATTTACCAAAAGCATCCTACTCATGTTCCATGAGATTTAAGTCAGTCTAGGAAGCTGACTAATCTAATCAAGTAATATCTACCCTTTCCAATAGCTGGTAAACAGTACAGGTTTGGTGTGGCTGTACATAAGGATCACTTTATAATAGCAGTCTACAGTTACAAAAACTTTGTTTCCTTACTTTGTTACAGTTACAAAAACTTTGTCTGTTCAGCATAATGCCTTCCCAGGTAACTAGGACCACCATAACTATCTGTTTTACTTGCACTTTCAGCAAATGTTTTTAATTGCCTCATTGTCTTTCCTTTTAATGTAGTCATGAGCTGTGTGCACCAACTGTGCATGTGTTGCATGTATTCATATCGTATGGGATGTTTTATTCCGGACATTTGCAAATGCATGATTTTTCTACTGAATTGTTGGTTCATTATTCTCTTCTCGAGTTTTTCTTTACTGGAATTTCATGGAGTTTCTACTTAAAATTTACATTGTTACTTAAACTTTGCACATCAGTATATGATTAAAAAAAATTTTTTTTTCTTATTTCAATAGTTTTTAGTTTATCAAAAAAATTTTAAACAAAATTCTTAGAATATATCCATTTACAAGTTAATTATGATACTGCTTTTGTAAAAGACATTTAAACATATCAAGGAAAATTAAATTGTAATAATATTCAAACAGGAAGTTTAAGGAAAAATTTTAAAAAATGCCTCATAACATGGCCATTTTATTAAGAAATTAAGATCACTATTCTCATTAGAATCACTGCTGTTTCTGAGTTGGAGTTTCTGGATGAGTGCAATACATCTAATGTGTATAATTTTGAAAATGTCAATGGTACATCAGTAATAAAAGTCAAAACTTGCTTGGATATCTGCATTAATAATTTTCTTCCTGGGAATTTATTGAGTGCTAAATGTGAAGGAGAAATATTGGAATTTGCAGAATGAGAACATTTTGGCTGCATGTTAGGCAAGTGAAAAAATTCTGCAGTTGCCTTTTCAACCAAATCCGAAGTTTCAGGTAGAGATCCTCGGTACTCTATCCATAATCATCTTGCTTGTGATGAAGTCAAAAAAGTAAGACCTAAAACTAGAGTTTTAGAAAAATTAACTGTCACACTTAAATGGAAGAGGAAAGGGTAAAAGAAGTAAACTAAGGAAAGTTAGTTGACCTAAGCAATTTTGTTGGCAAAGAAAAATGAAAGGTATACAGAAAATATGATCATCATCATAACATATATATATATATATATATATATATATATATATATATATATATATATATATATATATATATATATATATATATATAGATAGATATATATATATAAAACATGAAATTTTTATATTTTCAGTCCAATTCTTGATAGTGAAAAAATACCTTAAGTTGGACCAAACAAATAATTCAGAAGTTAATGTAGTAGATAAATTTAATTTCTTTTAATTGTTGTTGCAAAGGAAAATATATTTAGGATACACTATTTATTATTAAACTACTTTGAATTAAGCAATTAGAATTTCTTGATTTTATTTTGTCAGTTCAAATTGTTGCTGAACTTTTATCATTATAAATGTAGGGTCCCTGTTACCTCATCCTTCCCACCAGATGCTCTTGAAATCACAAGTACTGACTATTAGACATTACAATTATATTGACAACCCCAACTTTTTGCTGCTCAGCATATGTAATGACCGTGATTCAATATTTTTTTAACTCCTTTGAACTACTATACTTTATGGGACTTGTCAATCTCAGGTACTTCAACATCTTCAGCAGCATAATTATTAATAAGTGACACAATTTTTTTGTTAATAATTTCCTACTGATCATCTCCTCATTTTCATACTTCAAACAAAGTTGCATCCTCACTTTCTGGATATGATGCATTAAAAACAAAATACTTTCTTGGGTTTTTTTTCTGTTTGATTTCAGCAGTTTTTCTGTCCTTTCCCAACAGCCAATTCTTTGAACTTGTGAATGTTTGTGCCATGATGTTGTCCTTGGCTCTTGTGATCCAATAGACTTTACATTTCAGATTTGTGGCTTTTAGCTTCTGCATTAAGTTTTGGTCAGTTAAATTGAGTCAATTTCTTGTATGAGGTTTGGTAGAAGCTCTCACCTGTAGTTTCTCTTAAGTGTTTTCAAAATGCCTTGGTCCATTGGTAGACAAATAGCAATCACTTGTGTCGCAAAACTTATATCTCCATTTTTAAGTTTGTCTGCATCAGGATGAGTTGGGGCATTATCTAGCAGGAAAACTGCTTTCCTGGATAGATTATTACCTCTTTGAAAACTCTGATTTTTCATAGAGTTTGTGCAATCAACAACCTTTAAAAATGTCACTCCTCATCTTTGCACTTTTTTGACTCATATATTTTACTGGCAGAGCATGTATTGAAATTGCTTTAAAAGCTCAAGAATTTTTGGCCTATCCATTCAGTGTCAGTTCCATTTTGTAGTTTCATGTAGCTTTATAGATAGTAGGCCAGAAGGCGATTCTCTTTATTAAGTGTATATCTTGAGACAATTTCAGTTCTAGCTGTGGCTTTTACTCGATAACATTTTATAAATGCTTGTTACATCGCAATTAAATATTTAATTGTAGCAGCTACTACAGCATAACAGTTACTTTACAAATAAATAAATTATTGATATTAGATTTATAAGTTATTTTATTAATTTATAATAACCTTTTTCTTTTATGAAATAATTCTATTTTTGTTTTATTTGGATATATATTATTGCTGCCATTTCATAAAGCTGTAGAAAACAAATATTATGTAAAATGTAAAGGTTACACTATACTTACATTATTCTCCTTCCAAACAATATAGTTGCGATACAAAAAGAATAGCAAAAGAATTATAAATATCATTTGAAAATTTACAATATTATACATGAAAACTATTTACAAAATATTTAATATTATTACTAATATATATATAACATTAAGTGTTCCCATGCTCTTGAAGACATTCTAGAAAAGTATTCTTATTTCTCTATGAGTTGTTAGACATTTTGAATCATTAGTCTCTTTAGTCATATTATCAGTCATTTTCATCTGAAGCTAATAAATAAGCTTATTTTAATCGATCAACAAAAAACATTAATGTCTTGTACTTTAATTTTTACTGATCTTTCTGTCTTTCATGAATTTGTTTTGATGCATTTACTCTTCTGAGTCATTCATCTCAACATTTAAATTAGTTCTTATCTGATGATTTAGTCAAGCACCTAACTTTATCAAACATTATTTTGTTTTCTATGCAGTTAATCCCATCTGAGGATCATGTGCCAGTAAAATCAAATCAAATTAGCAAAAATAATTGGCACCTACTTTTGATTTTGAAATTATAAACTACATTATAAGAAAGATATTTTCATTTTCAATACACTTTAATATTTTGTTAAATAGTGTAAGTCATTATTTTATTTATTTATATAGATGAAGAATCCTGCACACTATATTGTCAAGGAATGCCCTGATATGGAACCTTCTCCTGACCTCTTGAATTTCATTGAAGCAGATGAAATGATGCAAAAGTATTATAAGTCTGTTGAATTTGAGTTTTTCCAGTTACCATTGAAAGATGCAGTATGTTAATTATTGTTGCTTACTATTAATTTTTTTAGGCATTGTTTGCAAATTAACATAATTTATGCTATTTATCTCACTTGGTATTTTATTTAAAATAATTAATCATGGTAGCACATGCAAATGGTTTCATAATTAAAGTTAGATTAAATACATAGAAAAACTAAGCTTATCTATCAGTGAATTAACCTAGTTTCGTATTTGAAGCACCTGAAAATTTAACTATCGATATTTCATACTTAAAATAATTTTTAAAAAGATTCCTATAATATGTCCATGAAAATTAGAATTCATAAAAAAAATGTGTGCTATTTTTAAAAATTTTGATATTTTTTTTAACAGTAAACTGATTACAAGGAAATTAAAATTATTTTTCTGTTATATATTATATCATAACAAAATATTAAGTTTTGAATGCAGTTCTTACGTAAGACTGGAATAACCTATGTGTATAAAATTTTGGTGTTCATAAAAATAAAAATTAAAATTTTATGGAGGATTGTACTTAGAAAATCATAAAAAATTGCGACAAAACTAGGGTAAAAAATTAGTAACTATATATATATTTCATATTTACAAAACTCGTTTACTGTGAGAAGTCACGCTAAGCAATAAATTATAGGAATTCAACTGTATATTGGAATAATTTGGAATTTTTAGGAATCAGATATTTTTGTGTTTTCAACATGTTAATATTGACAACCAAGAAAAAGTAATTTAAATTGCATATTAAATAACAGTCATGGAAATATGCAGTTTCAAATAGTTAAATTTTTTTCTAATCCTGTAAAAAAAGTTCTTTATGAGTTATGTTAGGTAGGTTTTTAGTATAAATTTTTTCATTTTATATGCAAATTTTTTTCATTTCTTCTCATTTATTTTTAATAGATTTTTTTAATTTTTAAATATTTTTTTGATATGATATTGTTTGATGTCATTTGTTTGATCTTTATTTTGAAAAGAAACTACTTAAAATTATTGCATTTTAAAAAATACGTTTGTTAATCAGGCTAAGATTTCATGTTATATAAAAAAAACATTATTGAATTTGTTCAATTTTGATAATAGTAATTAATTAATAGAATTTATTACTTAGTTTTGTAGTCTTAATCTATTTATTATTGACATTTAGTTATTATTTAAAAGAAAATTTGAATTTATTTTACAACAGAAGTAAAGATTTTTTGAAATTTAAATAATTTTAACTTAGGAGTACATGCATATATATGAATGTATATGTATAGATATATGTGAAATAAGCTGTAATACAGTTTTAGAATGTTATGGGTAATCTCTTATGAATAAAATTAAAATATTAATTTCACATTTTCAACTTTTTTTTATTGGGAATGTGAAATTAATATTTTGAAGTGTCAATATTCAAATTATTTATGTGTTATTTTCTTCCAGTCTTAAGAACAGTTAAAAGATTAAATTTTGTTATAGTCTAAGAATTGAGTAAAATTGATATCTGATAAAACTAGATAAAATTAGTTATTGAAAGTTAGTGCATTTTATGAGAAATTTTACTAATTCCTTTCTTTTTTATATTTAATATTCTTATAAAACCCAGAAATAACATTTTAAATGTTACAATTTGAAATATTTGCTTTTATAAAAGAATTTTGTAGAATGATTAAAAAATACTTTATTAAAATACAATATACACTAGCAAATTACATAGCTTAATTATGCATTTAATACAATAAGCATATTATTATATTGATCCTTATTATATTAATTTTGAATTTTTTAGCTTTTCTATCACTATATAAGACTTGTTTGTTACATAAGTACAGTAGGCACATTTGTTTTTATGAACACTAATGATTTTACCAATTATTGGCTAGTCCGTAGTGAGGTTTCAAAGTAGCAATGATAATTTTAATTACAATTTACAAACTAAAATTATGTAAAATCTTATGAACTTACTTTTATGCATTTTTTTTCCCTTAATTTTTTTTATCTGTTTTGTTTAATTTTTTTATGATATAGTTGAGAAACTTGGATCAATGTTATAATTGGAGAATCTTTGAATTGTGGATAACTAAATGCAGCATTGTGTATTAATTAATAACTGTCAGGAATGAAAAGGAATTTATGTTTTGAAATCGAAATTGTTTAAAATTGGAATTAATGGAAAATACTTTTATAAACCTTAATGTGATTTATGTGAGCAGAATTATTAAAACACAGCCTACTAAAATACCATTTACCCCAGGTTTTTTGAAGCAAGCTGTATGAAATTTCTCCTGTCTAATCTAACTTTCAATTTTGCTTGCGTTTGAGTGTATTCACTGTCTTTTTGTGAAAATATTGTAGAATATCTTTTGAAAGGAGTGGTCATATCATGGAATCTCTTTTTGAAATTGATATTCTAGGCAAAATCCACCGGTCAATCTACACTTTGAATGATGTTGCAGATAAAACGATGTCTATGTCATTTTGATCTGCTTCTGTTATTAAATAAACCACTGTTACTGAAAAAAGATAAGTTTATCTGACAACTTAAATGAAGTTAAGTTATAATTTATAAACTTAAACAAAGAAACCTATTGCTCCCTGAAATTTCCTTCCATACTTATTAAATTGGATTCAAATGTACTTTTTTGTAAGAATTATTAGATGATTAAATAGTTGAGAACATACTAAATAAGAATTTTAAATCAAATGTGAAGAGGAAAACTTAATTCTGCGAGCATTTGCAAAACAAATAGATGAATGTGGCTAATAAGATTAAGGTACTTTTTCCATAAAATGACAATGAAATGCATTTCTACATAAAAAATGTGTTTTTAAAAATTTAGTTTTATGATAGAAAAAATAAGTGATTACTTTAACTGATTTTTCCTCAATAAGAGAAAAGTGAGGATTCTCTTTAATTTGGAATTTTAATTTGATTACAGTTTCTGTATATAACACATATTATTAAAAATTTTTTTTACTGTATTTTATTTATAAAAAGAACAGCACAGTAAAAATTAATTTTAAAATCTAATTATTTTCCTGTTTTTTTTTTTAACTTTTTTATTAAGAACTGTTTTACTAGTCCTTACGTGTTTGTAAAAATAACTGTCTACTGTAATATTGATGAATGTCACTGTGAATTTTATACCGATGAATCCACCGTGGACTATATTTTTGGTCTAAAATAAATTATTGAGAAACTTTATAAATTCAATATTGAATACATACCTTGCTTATTAACTACAAAGTAGTGACCAGTTCCATCAATTGTAATGAATTATTTTGAACCATCTTCGATTTTTATATCTTTATCAAGATAGTAAATTTGATAAAGATGATGCTAGATATGATTTTTTTTTTTTTTTTACAAAATTCTGGTTCAAGCATGTTTTTCTAATGGTTTTCTCATGAGAAAAGTTAAAACCTTATTTGTTTCATTCATAATTATAATGGAAAGAGTTATTGGGTAGCCTGGAGTGAACATTGGAAGTAACATCCTTTGAAAATCTCATGTGCTGCCATTTATTAATCTTTAATGGTTGGAAGTAAAACACATTTAATAAAAATCTTTGAAACTATTAAGAGGGAAGGTAAATCAGTGGGACTTATTATTAACCAAAAAACTAAATATATGGCTTCTGTTAAAAATATTTGTCCCAATTCTTATTTTAATTGAGAATTATAAATTTAAAGTGATTACATAATTCATTTATCTGAGGTAGATTTTTAACAAAAAAGGATATTTTATCTGCAGAATGTAACATATTATTCCAATTAATAAAGCTTTTTAAAATTATTTTATAAGATTTGACTTTTTATATAAAAAATAAATATTATAGGTATTAAACAGATGTGGAGGCCAGAATCAATAGTCCATTTAAATATATTCTTAGAGTCTTATATTTGCATATTTTTTAATTTGAAAAATTCTTTTTCTCTGAAAAGTGATTTATAATGGTATGCCTTTTTTTTTCTTTGTATGACACTGTGAAATTCACAACATTTAATCTTGCATTATTAAAAGAAGCAACTATTAGTCCCCGATAAAACCAATGGATTGTAAATTTTGCAATCTACTTATAACTCTCCAGCTTTGATGAGTTTAAAACTACCGAATTTTTAAAGTTCATTAGTAAAATATGAAATTTTATTATAATAAAAGAAACAATTAGTAACTTACTTATGAATAATTCTGTTCAGTAAATCCTTGAATCAAATGTACATCTCCAATAATTTAAACAGTAGCTGAATATATTAATGTTTTTTTTCCTAGATAACATAATTTGATTTTCTTGTTTTTATAAGATGCATTCTTTGTGGCCACATATTCTGGACGGGGTTCATTTGTTGATTTTTTATATCTACTTAGTTATCATGAGTTTTAAACAACTTCAATAAAATTTGTGACATAACTTAATTTTAAAAGTTGAATATATATGCATATTATGAATAAAATATTTGTTTGCAAGTATGAAACAAGCAAATTTGTTTCAAAATTTAAAACTACAAAACAAAGGGGGAGGAGAGACAATACTGAAAGATGAATTAGTTTAAATTTCAGTGTCACTGGCAAAAATCACTTTAGGCTCATATAGGGAGTTCAGTGCTCACTCATTTGTTAATTTTTTTTCTGAGCATGGTTGAATATTATGTGGCACTTGCTGATAGGTAATATTTCACAGCTATTAACATCAATTCAATTTGACAATCACCTGTACTGCTTTGTATGTATGTTAAAATTTATGAAAAAGGCATAAAATAAATCAAGTCTCTTAATTCTGATTGATATAACACAATTATTTAACACTTAGGATGTTTAAAACATAAGTTTATATTATTAGAGATTTTAACTTCTAGATACAGCTTTGAATGCAAATAATTTTATAAGAGTTCAAGTTCTGATAAAAGATATCTTCACTGAAAGAACTGCTTTTTCATTGTTATATTCTAAAAACTTATGTGAACCACTTAAAAAAAGATTTTATTTTTATTATTTAAAATTTTTTTTTTATTCATTCCATGTTTTTGTTTGCAATTATGCTAGATTTTCAACTGAAATAATTTGTTGAATTTTTACAAATATTTGTTGAAAAGGGAGTGATTGTGCACAAGTTATTTTGTTTACAGTATGTTATATTTAGTATTTTTTTCACATTATATATTTTAATAATTCATTACAAAGTAAAGAAAAATATCAAAACAAGGGAATAAAAGATTCTGCATTTTTGTAATTATTTTTAATGTATAATAATAAATATCATATAAAAAAACTGAATATTTTCCCTTAAGGTTAAAATATTTTTGTTAAGCATAAAATTTTATCTACTTTAGTAGATTAGCATGACTTATTTGAGGAAAAAGTTTTAATACAAATAATAATCAGTATTTTTATTGGAAAGAATACTTTTCAGTTAATAATAAAGAAATTACAATGGCAAATATCATTTTTAGTGCTTCAAATATATTTTTCTGCTATATTAATAAATTGGAAGAAATATTTAGAAATATTTTTCATAAATAAGTTTCTTTAACTTTTCCTTGATAAAATGCTGTTTAAGGCTCAATTTAATAAGAAGTTTTCATGCTATGTCAAATTATTGATTTTATTCTATTAAAGCTTATGAATTTCTATGAATTTCTTTTACTGATAGAATTTTCTGCAAGTAAAAATAAACTGCTTACTGAAGAATATTTCCAATTGAAATATATACATAGAAATATACATTTTTCAATTTTAATGTAATTTAAATATTATATAGTTAGAACTATTATATAAATGAAATAATATCGTTAGAAATTTTGAAACAGAAGTAATATAGTTAGAAATATTTCAAGATACTTTTCTGGAAAAATAAGAACTCTCTTTTTACTTTAAACAAATATGGAAATATTTGTTAAATATAACTGGAATTTAAGATTGTAAGTTAAATGTAGATATTTTAACACTGATTAATCAATTTTATACTGTTTTATATTGTTTGCATTACTTGAAAATAAAAGTAAATGAATTATGTATCTATGATAAAATAGACTTAATTTAATTATTTTCTAAAGTGTTGAATTCCTGTCATGCCATGTAATTGTTTCTTAAATTTAAAATATGAAAGATAATTCTTATAATAATGTTAAATAAATACTTTTTCGATAGATTGTTGTGGTCCACATTGATAGAAAATTTTTTCGAGCTCAAGTGCGCAGCATATTAACGACAACAGATGAATATCTTTTTAAGTAAGCATTTTTAAACATATATCTCATGCCACTCATATATTTTTTATTTGAGAATTACCTGTGCTCCTTAGTAGAAAAATCTTTATTTTTTTTTGATTACTAGAAGTTTTATAATAATACTAGTATGCTGTAAAATAGTTTTTTTTTTTTTAGAGTTTTTCTCTTGGATGATGGCAAAGAATGTAATGTTCCACGTTCTTGGTGAGTAAAAAAATGCTCTGCTTTTTTAATTAAATTATCCAATTCTTACAAAAAGGCTTTATTTGTTAATAAATTAGAATTTCTTTGAAATTTTATGTTGGAGATTTTTTGAAAATTTTACTACATTCATACAATTTAAGGAAAAACTTTAGTTAAAAAAAAACTTGATAAAGTAGAAAAGTCTTAAACTGAAACTTAAAATGTCATATGAATTATAATTATTAATTTTAAATATGAGTGTAAAAGGTGGCAAAATTAATTTTTCTATCTTAATCATGATTTATGTCTTATGATATGCATTAAATTAATTTGTAATTATAATATTTTATTACCATAAAATATTGTAGAACATATAAATCAATATTTAAGCCTGGGTGAAAGCTTTAAGACCTACATAAAAAAATGACATAAAAAGTACAATTTTTTTAAGTTTATGTGGGAGTAATTTCTTTAAATTATTTGGAAGATTTTTTTTTAAAGTCTGAAATTATTTTTTTTATTTTATTTTATTTATTTTTTCTATTTTATACCATTTATCATTGACTGTTTATTTTTAACTCTCTTGATGTACATGTATCCCATTGAATAAACTCTGCTAAGTCACTTCATTAATTTTCTATTGGAGTCGAAATCAGAAATTTTTTTTTAAGTTTTAGCATTATACCATTAGATGAAGACTTAGAATTAATTTTTCATAGTGTTATACAAATGGATTGGTGCATTGTTTGGCTGACATTTTAAATTTTCTGCTTAAGAAAATTAGCATTTGACAAGCATACTTTGGTATGCTTGTAAATTTATTTTATCTGAAAGTGAGGCAATTGAACCCACATTAATGAATCAAATCAGTCCTAGATCATCACAGAACCTCCATCTAATTGGCACTTGAGAATATTTTTCTATTTCTTATCGTAAATTATTCCAGTAGTACATTTATGGTATAATTAATCGAAATTCAGCTATTCCTATGAAAAAATTATCTTTGGTCATCAATTGTCTCATATCATGACTTGTTTTTTGTAGTTCAAATGCTGTATTTTGAGCTTCTGGAACAACTGAGATTTCATCAATTTTTTTGTGTAAATGTATTTGACTTACTTTCTAATTGCTTTATTTTTCTTTTTATAGATATTTTTATTTTTTTATAACATTCATTATACCATTTAAACTCATTATCTGATTAAGTATCCTGGTTATGTATTTTTAATAGATGCAAGTTCCCAAACTTTTTCTTCCATCATATATAGAACAAAGCTTTAGGTCTTACATGAGCCTTTCATTTTCAAAAAAAAAAAAAAAAAAAAAAAAAAAAGAGTATAATATTTAATCTTTCTGCCTTATTTTAATAATACTGCGATTAATTCCTGCTGAAAAGATAACTTTCATATGATCTTTTCCATGATCAGTTAATTTCTTACCTGTTGTCATATCCTGTGTTTGAAGCATAGAAGTGATCATACTGTTTGTATCTAGTTTAAATTTATACCTAATATTAAAGGAATACAAAATACTATACACAATCAGATTGTCAGAATTCTTACAATTAAATGATGTAAAGATGTTCAAGAGACTTGAGTATTTGTAAACAAATAAATAATTTAGTTATTAAACTTGAATTATTTAATTTTTTTCATAAATTATTTAAAATTTTATTGCAAATGATACAAATAGGTATATTTCACATATGTAAGATACATAGGTATAGGTTCATATATATATAAATTTCTTATTGCTACAGTGTACATTCTTATGTATGTTCAGAATATTTTTATTTTGAGTTGTTATGAAAAGAAATTTAACTATTCCATCATTAATAATATTTATCCATTGATTGTGTTTTTGAATTTTGCAAATTTACATTTAAGAGAGTTTGAGATACTCAGTGATGTAGGAGTTGAAATATTTCACAATTTTTAACAATGGATAATTTGGTATGCTGCTACCAGTATTGGTCAACTGTTTCCAATTTTCAGAATACCCTGGGGAAAAACTTTAGTGTCCTTTTTTTAAAAATTATTATCCATAACAACTATATTTCATCCAATCCTGATTAAAATTGTTGGTTTTTATACTGATATTTAATCAATTTAAGTATCTAATTCTTAATGAAAAATTAAATGTCTTAAATTTTTTACATATGAAAAGTTATATGTTAGAAAAATCCCAATTTGAAAATTTAGTACGAAATCCATTGCCCTTTGTTTACATTTGTAATATTAGTATATAATAATAGATAATATAATTATAAAAAAGAAGTTTTTGATTTGAGGAACTTCGTTCCAATTTATACTTTTATTATTTTATAAAAAAATATTAATTTTCATGTTTAACTCTAATGGAGTAATTTATAATCATTAAGGTGTTTCTATATTTTTATATCCATTTTTCTTCAAAATATTTTCATTTGGAAGCAGATCTCATAATAATATAAAAGTGTCTTCCCACAGTACTAAATGTGATCTAGTGCTTAGAACTTGCTCATTGAGGTGGATTGTGCATGATTTGATCTTGTACACTACTGGAAAATGAGCACTAAATGTCACAGTTTCCTTTTTTTCATGTGTACACGTATATCAAAATAGAAGCTAGACAACTTTCTGGGTTTCTTCCTTGTGACATTTAAACAAGGCCTATTGCTTAAGGATATATTCCTGATTAATATTTTTTCTTTATCTCACAACAAGCTCATGCGGGTAGAAATGAATAGAGATAAATCTTAAAACGAAAGTATTTCCAATCATAAAGTGAGTTACAGTGCATATTTAAATTTTTTTATGGTTGTCATTAACTGTGTAATTTCTACACAAAATTAAAACAATTGGAATTTTGTTTTTTTACAGATAATTTAATAAGCATTCCTTTATATAAAATTTATAACACTTAAAATTAAAATTTATATTTAGTATTACAATAATGTTTTCTTTCTATTTAAGAATTTTGTAGAAATATTATCTGAGACTAATATTAATACTTTTTGTAGGATGTAGTCTTTGAAGGAACAATTTTCAAGGATTCAGTCATTGAAAAATAAACAGAATTTTACAATTTATTGTATGACAAAAACAATTTTATGAATACTTAACTTGAATAATACTACATATCTAAGTAGCTTAACTCAAGATTGATCCTATAGCAATATTCATTGCATAAAATGTTTCATACCAAGTCACAGAAAGGCAAATTTCAGCTCTAACCTTTTTTTCCCAAAAGATAAAAAAAACATATATTTTAATCTGATGAATATAGAAATTATTTGTTGCATAAAATATTTATAACAGAGGGAAACAAAAATCCTTAATATTGTTAGTATACAGATGATCTTTTTCAAATAAAACTTGTAATTTACATGTATTTGCTTATAAGCAAAAATTATTTGTTCTGAGTATTAGTTATATATTTTTGATGTGTAACTATTTTTAGGAATGATTTTGAATTTATTCACTTAGTTTCTTTCCTATTGTTTTTATTATAGTCAATTACATTTCATTACTTTAAAAATTCTTCTATTTTAAATATGTATTTTGATGACTTAGAATCAAATAAATCAATGAAATTTATCATGTTTTTATTTTAACAATAAATTCATAAAATTCTCTGTAATAAATTAATATACATCATAGTTTACGAAACAGATTATATTTATTTCCCATACACAAGTATAAATCTTAGTTTTTGTAATATTTTTAAATCTGATTATGTTAAACAATGTGAAACCTTTAACACTTAACTTGGGTAAAAATGACCCTCTCCTTTCTGTTGGAGGTTAGGAAATGTCTTATTGAGCCATCATATGATCAGTTTTTTTAAACTTATGCAGGACTCAAAAAGTTAAACTAAACCATTGTATTACTAAAAAGAATAACAATTCCTTAAATAAGGTATATTTTTAATTAGTATTTTCATCTTTATTTAAATCTTTAATAATTTCACTGATATTAAAAAATATTTGTTTCATTAATTTTATTTTCAGTTAAGCTAAAATTAGTGTTAATTTTCTTATATATAAAGTAACAAATCTTAATTCAGAAATAATATTTTGTGTTTATGTTTGAAAATCTTAGATATGTGTTTTAGACTTTTATAGGAATATCACTATAATTCAAACTTCTTACCTAACCAGAAAAAAATTTATATTAGTGTTGTTTCATTTTAGTGTTTTTGAAATACATTCTGATTTTCTCAAACATCCCTTTCAAGCAGTTTCATTTAAATTGGTGGATATTGAGCCGATCAGTTTAATTATGAGTTCTCATGATCTGAGCCTTTCTTATGGGTAAGTAATTTATGTATTTGCTGTGTATTATTAATAGAAGTTTTTTTCTAATTTGTGAACTTAAAAACATGTAAATAATATTCTATTATTTCTGTATAGGCCTGTAGATGAATGGGATACTTCTTCTATTTCTTTTATGGAAACAATTATAAAAAGTATGTAATACATTATTTTTTAGAAGGGTTTTAAATGACAATGCTTTAAAGAGATTTTGTGTGAAAAGTACAATTTTAAAGCTATTCCTTGAAGTGCTAAAAATGTCTTATTAATTTTGTTGCAATGTGAAAATCTTTTTTGATAACTAACTATAATGCTGTACTGCATTAGAAGGTATATAATTTTATTTAAAGATTGATTAATCCAAAGGATATAAATCTCATTTCAACAAAATGCTTATTATTTAATTGAAGTATTCACTAATAATGCTTTTATAATAATCTGACAACTATGGATACCAGATTGCTCTAGTGACTTGAAAAATATATTATCTGCAAACTAAACTTTTAATTCCATCTCAGCCACATTTTACTTTGAGCTGAAGGAAATTTTGAAATAATTGAATTTTAATAATTGAAGTATTATTAATGCATGGTAAATTAGCGAAAAAATAAGTGGGTAAATAGCCAAATAATAAATTAGCCAAAAAAAAGGTTAAATTAGCCAAATAATAAGTGATGCTCTTCAATTTTTTTCTTTCTGCAACACGAAACAAGTTTTATGCATTTTACGTACTTGAATTTTCATTGTATGGCAAAAAAAGTATCTGAATAAAATTACTTTAATATGAAAGCAATGTTATCTATTAATCTTCTTACAACTAAGCAGAATATCATATGAACTGTGCAGAAAGTGAATCCCTTATTTTCATCTTTATTCTCACAATTAATAAAATTGAGTTGAGTGATAATAAAATTGGCTATATAAAATATAGTTATGACATAGATGATATCAACCAAGCACCCAAAAGAATAAGCTTTGGCTTATGTATTGTTATTGACTTAATTAACTTATTCAATATAAAAATAAGCAATTTTTCGTTAAAATCGAAAGAATAGCAAATATAAAACTTGTTTCTTCGATTTTAAATTGTTCAAGGATTGATATAATTTTTACCAAATTATGAAGCTTGCAAAATTAATGATAATTTATATAAATGTATAAAGAAATTATGATAATGAACTTATTTACTAGAATCTGTTACATTTAGCAAAATTGAAAAAAAGTTATGAAACTTGTTAAATAATTAAAAAAATATAATTATAAAGAAATCAGGTTTTTTGTAAATATTAATTCTTACTTTATTCTCAGTTTTGTTTTCCATGGAATATTCAAGACTTTTTCACTTAGACGACGTGCAATGTATAAAAGTACATTCAAATGCATTTCAGGTGTACTGTGACAACTTTTTTGTTTAGTTTTCAACTAAGAAATGCTTATCTTTCTATGGTATAAGTGAAGTAGCTGTTATACATATATTTATATTTAATAAAACATTTATTTTGTACTCTATAAAAGCTTCTATACCTTGTTATGTCTATCATACTGATATTTTAACTTTTCATAAAATATATTTTGTAGTAGAAGCTAATATATGAGTCTAACAAATCTGGAAAATGTCTCTTTTCTTTATTTCTAATTTTTATCTGCAGACTTGGGATCATTCTTTTCTATAATTAAAATGCTTAATAAACTCATTTGATTTACATTTTGTAAGTCTTTCTATTAATTTATAACATACAGAAATTGAATAAAATTTGTTATTCAAAAATAACATTCAGGTAATCATGGAAGAACAGTTTTATAGTCCTATTGTTTCCTCAAAACAGATTTTGATTTCGGAAAAATAAAATTTTTAACAATTTCAAATTAACTTTAAATCATTTCATATTATTTTAAAGTACAATATTACGGTAGTACACAAGTAACAAAATGAATTTCTTTTTTTTTAAAAATCTTTAATAAAGGCAATGTTATAGAGGATTTATTTATTTTTTTATCAAACATAAAATTGCAATGAAATTATAATTTTATGATGAATTGAAGAGAATATAACTTGCTAAATGTAAGCTTATGTCAACTTACAATAAATTTAAGAGCAGGAATCATTGAGAATAAAGCAACTCTTTTATCATTATTATAGATTCTTGTCTGTATCCAAAGCATTAGAGATAAGTTAATATTTGCAGGCTCTACAAATACCTGTTTTACACACTCATAAACTATCTCTTGCTAGAAAAGAACTAGCTAGAACAACATTTTCTATGGAGATGTACCTCTCTCTTTGTGTCTAATGAATTGAAAAGAATATAATTTTTTATAAATGTCTATATTTATTAATTGAAAAACATTAAAAAAATTTTGCTTTTTTTTTATCAGGCATTGGTTTTAAGTAGAATTATTTTTCTTATTCATTATGTAAAAACTTTTTACAAAAGGAAAAAATAAAATCATTCCTTCCACCATAGTTTAGGCCATTTATTTATGTTTTGTAAATGTTTAAAAATCATTTCAGTGATAGTACTTTAATCTAGAAAAAGAATTACATTGAAATTCTTCTCAATTTGAAAAAAAAAAATCTTATAGGTTGACAAATGTCCCATTGCATACTCTTTGGCATACCATTCTATAAAATGAATTTAAGTAAAGTTCTTTGATTTAAGTCCATTATTATCAATGAAATAATTAATAAATATATTGTTTATATAATTAATCAACATAAAACAATTAATAAATTTAATATATATATATATATATATATATATATATATATATATATATATATATATATATATATATATATATATATATATATTTACATTATTGTTCATAATTCATCTATTTGCTTTTGTTTTAACTCTTCCTGTATCATTTTATACAATAAAGCTATATATTGTAATATTTATGTTTTACTGCAAGTAATCAAGAGACAAATACCTAATATCATTTATGTATTGTAAAAACTTGTTATTACGGCATTTAAAGTGAGCATCTTATGCGACAAAACACTTTTTAAAATTGTATGAATTACCTTACTTCTCATACAATTTTCCTGATTAAAAATTTAGTGAGGTGTATTTTACTTAATTTTTATTTTTTTGGTTTGCTCATGTTTGCCATCATACTTATTCATATAGATTTGAACACAAAATATGTACAAATAAATCTGAAATATTATAGTTTAGCTATTTTCTCATGGAAAATAACATTTTATTTAACTCTTGAAATCGAAAAAATGTGTAAAACAATGAAATATCAATTTGCTAAACTATGCATTTCTATATACAAATAAAGGATACAGAATAGCAATTTTGAAATTTAATTAAACCTATAACTTAAAAGATTTTTTTAAAAAGCCTTATTTATATTTCAGAACATGAATGTGTGGTTTTAATTTACTGCATCTTTTCATTTCAGTTTTATTTGCACCTTTTTTTTTAGCATATAAGATACATTCCTTACTTTTGTTCAAATAATCTTTAAGTTGAACTCCAGATCAGTGCCATTATTCACTTCATATTACTATATCCTATTATTTTTAAATTAATTAATTTTTTAAAATTTTGTTATGCATTTTCAAAAATGACTAATGAGAAGAACTTGGTTATGAATCATTAGGAAAAATGTATGGAATATTCATTTATAGAATGTAAAAATATAGAAGATAATATGCATCTTTGAAGGAGTTCTATACATGTAGATGCTTTATAAACATCAAATTTTTATTGACTATCTATATGCAGGGTAATATCCAAGTAAAGTGCATTTAAATTTCTCTGTATTAACTAGTTTTATAAATATTTCCTTTCTTTAACTTGGCAAATATGATATGTAACACATATATTAGGATGTTTGCTCTCAGTAGTTTAAATAATATTTGAGTTTAAGAAACTTCAAAAGAACTAGGTATTGGTCAGAGAATTTTTTTATAAAATGATAATCTGCCTGAAAAGTTATACAGACAAGATTATAGCATGTGTAAAACATCAAATTATTTTTCTAATATCAGTATTAAGTTTTGTTTTGTTTGGCTTTTTGAAATAAATATGAACATTTGATTTTCTGAATTGATATTTTTCCTTAATGAACTTTTTGTTTTCCACAAATAGCTGCAGGTTATGCTTATATAATTGTAAAAAGTGTTGAAGAAGATTGTTTAACTGGATCTTTGCATATCAGTTCCTGTAACTCTAAAATTTTGTGTATAAATGAGGAACTTATTGTAAAGAAATTTGCTCAACACAGGCAAAATGGAATGGAAAATGGTAAATGAAAAATACTTTTTTATTTCATTTTATGTATATCATTGCTCTTATATTTACTTTATTGACACATTTTAATATTTATATTGGGGCCGTGGTAGCCTAGTGGTTAGGGTATCGGCATTCCATCCGGAAAAGTGAGGTTCGATTCCCAATGACGCCAAAGACCCACTGAGTACATGTTATATACATGCTAGTTAAATCTGTGGAATCGAAAGTCCTGTGGTCGGTTGTTGAGCAGTTACCATGGGTGTAATGGTCTGGAAAAATTTACTCCCCCTTCAGATCAATGCCAAAATTGAGGGAGTATATCCTCTTGTGCTGCCATCCATAGAAGGTTTTGAAAAGCAAAAGTCATACTTTCACCTTTGTGGTGCTCTGATTAAACAAAAGATGTACCCAATTGACTTAAATTTGCATAGCCAAGGCATAGTGAGCTTGGCTTGTCCAAGTGCCATTAGTAACAACAACAAAATTTATATTATTCATATATTTTAATTTTTTATTCTTGTTATGAAAATAGCATTCTTTTTCAAAAAAATATTTTATTAACATCCCTTCTCATTTCAATAATAAAATTAAATTTTGAATCATTTTCATAACTTTATGAGGAAGAAAAATTCTCTCATTTGTGTAATGCATAATTTTAAGTGAAACTGTTGAAAAACTTATGTAATTTTAACTCATCTGAATAATTTCTTTTTAGTTCAGAAACTTGAAGAATATATGAAGAACGCTTCAATGAAATCTCCCATGAAAGCTAAATATTGTTTCAGCTCATCTGAAAGTGTGAAATCTCATCATTCATTAGGTTCTGCAAAAGATACTAAAGTAAGATTCTTAGATAATAAGAGGAAAGTCTTATTTTCCATGAAAGATGAAATATTTTTTTAAGAAGTTTTTGCTAAAGTTTATAATTTAGATGTGTAAAATGCTTATAATTTCATTTGAAAATATTTCTCATAAATTGAAATCATTTTGAACCATAAATTGAAATTCATATATATTTATGAACAAGAAAAATTTGATTATTAGACTTAGCAATTTCAACTAAAATTGTTTCTGCTGTGAGAAATATTGTTTCATGGAGCAAAAAATTATTACAGTATTCATTCAATGTCTTCATATATTTTTGGAAAATAATTGAGATAATTTCTTGAAAGTTAGAATTTTTCCAGACAGTTTTCAATGAAATAATTTTTTCATACAAACTTAAATAGGAAAAATTTAAAAAGTAACTCAGTTTTTATAAATGGAAAATTTGTTTTAATGAAGTGTACATTTGTTGCTTAAAGTCACAATATTGTTTTTCCTGTATTACATTTGCTTAGAATTCTGGAAGGTATAAAGGTCTTCATTAATAGATTTAAATGAAATGAATTGCATTTGACATTCATTAATTAATTTGATTTGTATTATAATTTCATTAGAGTGGATAAAACATTTCTCTTGTTTATTTATTTTTAGTTTTATACAATACTTATATTTTCATATATGAGAGGTGAAAAATATTTGAAATAATATTTTACTTTTTAGAATGATTATTCTCATGCTAAAACACAAACAAATCATGAGGAATACTACAATAAAGGCCATTTTTCTTCTGAAGATATAAATCCCAATTCAGATAAGAGAATTATTTGTAAACCTGCTGATAAATTGAGAAGAAAAATGACTGGATGTATAGCAGTTGATGAATCAAAAATAACCAAGTAAGTCTTTTATATTTTAACAATTTTTTTTAAAATGATTTTAGCTTATAAAAGATTTTATATGTATTATTTGAAATTTTTTATTGAAATTTCATTGTTTTCTTTACATTTAACTCACATTTGCTCTAAGATCGTTATGCATTTTATTTCATATTTTGATATATATATGTGCAGTTAAAATAATGGTATGTATTTTTAAAGAATAAAATGATAATCATTTTTATAAATTGGAAAAGAAATCAATATTATTTTGATTAATGATAATTCTATGATTTTATTATTATGTAAATTGATAATCTGTAATTATAATTTGAAGAAAAGTTATAGTTAAATTTTATTACTGTTGTTTTTTATGATAATTATAAAGGGCAAGTAATAAAATTAAATTTCTTTAAAATTATTAGAAATTATATTTATTATAATTAAAAAAAAACATGTTTTTCACAAATTAAAAAAAAATAATTCAAAGTGAAACATTTTTAATAAAGAAATGCACCACTTAAAATCTTGAGATTTAAAAATTTAAATTTTATTATTTTTGTGTTATTTAAATTTTTAAGGATGTTATATATATATATATATATATATATATATATATATATATATATATATATATATATATATATATATATATATATATAATGTAGACACACACACATTTAGAAAGTATTTTAATATTATTTTAATTTAAAAGCTTAGTAATATTTATATTGAAGATTTTGGTGAAAAGAAAGGTAATTTATATTATTATCACTGTTGTTTTAGATTATTTTTACAGGTATAAAAATGTTTTAAATACATTTTTTAATGCTGTTTCTAATCATCAAACTATTTTTTATAAGTTATCAAAATAAAAAAATTTGATTTAATTAATTTTTTTGATACTTAGTGAAATTTTCCTATAGCATCAATATATACATACATTAAGAATTATTTTTATGTCGATAAAATTAGCAGAATTATGTTAGGACAGCTTGTCTATTTCAGACCTTTCACCATAAAACCCAATCAACTAACTAGTAGGTTCGTGAAAGATTATATTGTTTTTTAAGGTGTTTTTTTATGTTACTGTTTGAGAGATATGATAGAATAAAAATTAAGAACACTTAAGTAAACTTCCTTACATTTCATTATTTATCAGTATTTATTTTAATAGTATATTATGTTTAAAGAAATCTCACAGTTTCGGGGAATATTTGATGAGTAAATCTTATAAAATTTAATGTGCTTGGTTATCTGCACCATTTGACCAGTAGTATTTTAAATGGTTGGAAATCTTATATTTTGAATTTTTATGGTAAACATTGCAGAAAAGGATAATCTGTCAAAAAAATTAATTAGACCTATAGAGCAAACACTGCTTATTATATAAATTTTAATTTTTATGGAAACGTTAATCATCCTTTCCTTAAAATGATATTTTATGTATGGCTCTTTTTGTACTGTACAATGATATATGATGTCCATTTTTTATAAATTAAATAGTTTCCTAATTTATTAATTAATATTTGACCAAGATAACTTTTCTATTTTATGTTGATATATTAATAAAGCTGGTTCAAATGTGTATAATTAAAGTTATTTGTAGAGTGTATTAAGCATTTCTCAACTACATATTAAGTTAATTTTATTTAATTTGTTGTTAAATAAAACAGCTTTAATCATACCCATCAATTTTTATTCATTATATATAAAATGCATGTTTTTTAACTGTTCATTATACGAAGGGATACATACTTCCTTTGGTCTTATTCAATGTATTACATACTACAGATGTGTGATTTAAAGAGAGAACTAGGCCTGGAACATTAATGCTGTTTTGCTTTGTGGCATTCTTATTTGTGAAATTTTATTTTCAGTTATGTAAAAATCATTAAAATATGTGAATTACTGGAACAGCTCTAAATTAGAGTAAATTTTTTTCTTCATTAATATTTTTTGTGATCATGCATAGTGTGCAAAATGTTTTTTACAAATCGGAAGTCTAAAAATATTTTATTTCGATGCATTTATTACTAGAATATCTCAATGAAAATACAGATGTTGTATGTGGGGCATGGATCATGCTCTTATCTTCTGTATTTATGATCATAATAGTATTTTCTTTTAGATCTTTATTTAGTGCAGTGGTTTCCAACCTTTTTGTATAGGCGCCCCCCTTTTAAAAAAAAATTGGTGCGCCCCCCTGTGGCAAATTATGCATTGTTTTTAATTAGTGGCAAATAATGCCACTAATTAAAAACAATGCATAATTTGCCACAGGCATTGTTTTAAGTCTACTTCCTTTTTATATGCAGTTAAAAAGTAGATATTGTTTCGCTTGGTTTCGAAATCAAAATCAAAACTATCAATTAAATCTGGCAACTTGTTTTTGTGAAAATTGCCGTCAACCGATTTCAATGATATTTGGTATACTTACAATATAAGGGTCCGATGATAACGCAATATAAGAAAAATAATTTATTGATATGATATTAGAATGATAAAAAATATTCTTTACTTTCTAGTGCATTTTATAAAAGTCTGTATTTTTTTTTTACCGGTTTATTTTCATTTTCCATGATTTTGGCGCCTCTAGATCATTGCGCTCCGGGCGGCCGTCCTTCTCGACCTACCCTGGGGCTGGCCCTGTATATATCAATGTGGTTATCGCAAGCACTACTAACGAACTAATTTTGTTCATAGAAAACAGAAACAATCAGATGCTTCTGTTTACTGAAGTTTGGCGCAAGTAAGCACGAAAATACCATGGATGTTGCGAGTGCTTATCTTTTGATTCCACACCCCATCGGTGGTTGGCTCCAAACGCAAAAGCGAGATATTTCGTTTTAAGAAGAATATGGATGAGATGTTTTAGCACTTGTACCCGAAAAATTCACTGCGAGGATTGTGGATTGTGTATACTGCTGATTCATTTTTTGAAACCTATTCAACTCTTTTGGTTCGTATTCAAAAATGATATTTTGGAAACAGCTGCATATCCCCCTTGCAACAGTCTCGCACCCCCCAGGTTGGAAACCACTGATTTATTATATATGCTCTTATTTGTATTTGTATTAGTATGCTCAATAAATGTTTAGAAAAATTATTTAAATATAAATATTACTGAAATGACAAGTTTGTTTGAAAAATATTCTTTTCATATATGGCCTGAGAGCCGGCCAACTTGTCTAGTGGTCAGCGTATCTGACTGCAGATAGGAAGGTCTTGGGTTTGAATCCAGGTTCAGGCATTGATGTACTTACTCTCTCTCTCTATCCTGTCTATATCCTTTCCTTGTGTGTGAATGAAGTTTGAATGATGCCTATCCTATAAACGGGTCCCTATGGCATGTTTGCGGTTGCGATGGTGGCCCACCCCCTGTGGTGAGCCCGGGGCAACGCCTTGGCAGCTAAGAGGTTGCTGTTTCTGGTCGGTTCCTTGAGTATCAGGGAACAATAGATTAATAGACTCTGTTGCAGTTGCAACTGTCTACAATCTGTTATTGGAAAAAAAAATATATGGCCTGAGTTTTGGATACAGCTTAAAAGGTCTTTCTAACTTTATTATAAAAGTGTATGTGTATTCTCTTATGCAAGGATTATCAATAATTTTTGAGAATTTTGAACAGAATGAAGAAAACAACAAATATTAAAAATTGTATAAAAATAATGGAGATGGTAAAGCAGCAAATAAAACTATTGAAATTTGTGTAAAAGTTTTACCAGAACTAAGTTTTTTTTTTTACTTTGCTTTCAAATTAACTATATGTGATTTTAAAATAGTTTAATTTTAATAAATTTGTTTTTCATATAGCTTAATATATTTATAATGCTAAATATCATGGTTATAGATTTACATTTTCTTTAATGTATTATTAATCATTTCTATGTGGCTGACCTTTTATTAATCACTTCAATGTATTGTTTTTGATATGATTATAACATTTTGTTTTTATGAAAATACATCGAAAAATGTAGCAAAGATTCAGTCCAACTTTGGTAGCTAGAAAAATTTTGAACTTGATTAAATAATATCAGTGAAGTTCATTCTCATATTTGTGTGGAAACCATGAATTTAGTAATTCGTCTGTGTTAATATTATTGAAATTAATATAAAGTTATTAAATTTTTTGATTTATTAGCATATACATTTATATATATACACACACATGCTTTAATGTAATATGATAAGTATGAATGAAAATTGTTTTTTAAATTGTCTAATTGCAAGGATAAATATTTTCATAAATGAACATTTTATAAATAGTCACTTGTTATTATATATATATGCTATAAAATGATAATTTTATATTGAAAAGAAATTTTTTTTAGGTTTAATTGTTTTGAAAGTATGTATTCAATATGCACAAATCTCAATCAGTTGAGATTTTTATTAAACTTATTTTAAAATTTTAGACCTATTATTTTGTTAAAAAATAAGTAACCAGTCCTTTAATTTATGCAGAATAAATAAATTTCTTTCATAATTTAAAACTGAAATTATTGCTTTGAAATTTGAATTGTTTTTTATTATAAAGAAATTGATATTTTCTATTGATATATTGATTTTATCAATGCTTTGAAAGTGTCTAATTTTTGTCTTTAAGTATTTATTATCTAAATGATTTTATTTTTGACAGTGAAATCAAAACCTCTGATGATAAATCTTCTTCACACAAAGAACCAGTAAGTTATTATTTTTTGGAAGGATAAGAAATTGTTATTTTAATTAAATTAAAAATAAATGTTAATATATGATTTTTAATCTAGATTAGCTATGAAAAATTGATGAAATATTCCTACATGTCATCTCCAAAATCAAGCGATCCTAAAGTATCACTATCTCAATCAAAAACATTTTCTGAAGTCAATGAAACTTATGGTGAAATGTTTTCTGAAGCTTCTAAGGTAAAATCTCCTGAAAACATTTCTGAAAAAGTTTCGTCAACTAAGAAATTAAAAGCATTTTTATCATCCATAAAATCTACTGAAAATGCATCAAAAAATAATAGTAATGAAGTGATGGGTAATTCATCTGTTAGATCTTCCAAAGAAATACAAGAGAAAACTTCTGATATTAAACAATTATTAACAGTATCACCTGTTAAATTTGAGATTGATAATACTTGTAAAAAGTTATCACCAACTCAACATTTATTATCTTTATTAAACTCAAAAGTCAGTAATACTAGCGTAAATAAAAAGGAAAGTTTTTTTAATGAAAATACTGTGGTTATGATGTCTGATTGTTGTAGCTCCAGGTAAGTCAAAATATATTAGAACAATATTGCATTCATATTTAATGCTAGTATGATAAGATTATTTTCAAACTTCTACTTTTGTTTTGTTCCAGCATTGAACCTAATCCTTCTCAAAAAGATTTATCTAATCAACAAAAAGAACCTAATCTCTTTGCAGCAAGTGAACAGGAGACATCTGGTAAATGCCACATTGAGAAGTAAGTTAAATGAAATATTAAAATATATATTTTAAAGACATCACACAAAGTTGTATATATTTGTAACTTAATATTACTAATTTCCTTCTGATATTATTTCCTGTATATCTCAAAATGTTGTCTATTTTTATCAGATGTAACTGGCCTCCTAATTATTTATATTAAACATAAAAATTTCTGCATTGTTTTCATAATTGAAATTTTTTTATATTATTTTAGTGCAGTGTCTAGTACTACTCTATTACTTGAAACTAGCCCAATAAATAATGACAAAATTTTTAAAGCAAATGAACAAGAACTTGCTACTGATTTTCAGTTTGAAAAGTAAGATAAGTGCAGAAAATATTCAGTTTAAATTTTATCTTATGAAATTTTTTCGATTTACATTTTATAAACAATTTTTTTCAGAGTTGATTCCAAATCTCCTCAAAAATCAATATCTCCACAGAAAAATGTTTTGAAGGAAGTAAGTTATTTTTGAATAAAACTTTATTAATTTGACATTCTTGATGGTAAGCTTCATTGGACATTAATGTGTGTGAATATATAAGTTTTCATATTAATGTTTGAAATATTTAAAATAATTTTATAAATAAGTTTTCTATATTTAGTAATTTAAAATTTAAGAGTGATGTAATTGCATTTCAATTCATGATTTGATATAAATTTAGGTTAAGATTAAGATTGTTTTCATCTATTACTTGCTATCACTTAAATTTTATTTGAAATTCAATTCTACATAAATGGAAAAAGTGTAATACTTGGCAAAAATCAAAAAACATCCTTTGTTGTAATTATGTGCATTGTTTTATGTGCTGTGATCTAATGTTTCATATTCATTCCTTTCATCTTAAAAATTGCAAAAAGGAAAAGAAACTTTATGATGATTATGTATGATTCCCTTTTTGCTTATATTTGTAATTGCAACTTTTTGCACTTAATGAAATAGAACTCAATATTAAACTTTTACAAATGAAAGAATGCAGTGTAAAGTGTTTTAAAAATCTATGAATCAAATTAAGTTCACTCTTTAATGAATTACAATTAGAGAGCTTACAATGGCCTAAACAATGCAAACAATTTTGCCATATTTTTGACAGAATTTAGTAATATGAAAATAAGTGTTTCTAGCTTTTAAGTTATACTTAGTTTCTAGGAGCTTGAATGAATATTACCATAGAAAAATGGTTATTCTGTCATCATCTTCCTGTTTTCCTTGTTAGCAACTAAAAAGGCTTTGTTTATCATGGAAACTTATAATTAATCAAAGGTTATTAGTAACTGGAAAGAAAACTTCACAATAAAATATTTCATTGAGTTGAGTGAAACATGGATTTCATTTACTTTCATGTATTATAATTTCTAAATCTACTAGCTGTTTCAATCAGAAATTTTCCCTTCAATTTTCAATTTTTTGTTATGATTTATATGCTATTTGTGTATTAAAAAAACTAAATTCCTTCTTTCTTGGAAAAAATTTTAAGGTATTTTTTAATTTTATTAAAATTTATTACTTAAATTTACATTTATACATGCTAAAATATAAATATATAATGAAACTTTTTTTGTTCTATTTAATAAACTGCCAGTAAGCTTGTGTAAATTTTTTTTCTCTATAAAAGATTTCAATTCTAGAAAAAAAATTTTTTTTAAATAACTATTAAAGAAAGGATTAGAATACTTGGTATTTTAGTGAATTCCCTGTTTATAATGTTTCATGGGAAAATTACTTTTTTTGGGTAATTAGTTTATGGAAACTACGCTTGCTTTTTCTAGTTGTTTTTACACTTTCGAATGTTATGCTGATAGAGTATATTTCCTGAATGAATGTAATAGCTAATTAAACAGATATTAGTGCAATATTTAGTTTTTCTTAATTTAAATAAATAAAATTACACCTTTGCAGGGATGTAGATAATTACACATTAAATAATTTTTCATAATTAATAAATTTTTAAGTAACTATTAACTATATTGAAAGAAAACATGCAATTAATTAAATGTAAAATAGTTAAATTTTTGAAGTGATCATTTTCAAAATATTTCACGAAAAGAAATATATAACTTATTATCAGTAATATTTACCATTCAATGGAAACTATCAATACTTTTTTTATGAGAAAAATCATGTTATGTGTTTGAACATGCTGCACATTGAGTTATTGAATTTACTTCAGTTTTCCAAGTGAATGCATATCTTAATATGACAATTTTTTGAGAAGAAAATAATTGATGCTGCTAGTATTGCATGTATGCTTTCTATTTAGATGAGCTTTTGTATACTCCTGAATTGGGGAATGTCAGGGAAAACCATTATTATTTTATTTATTGAATCAACAAATCCTTATTGGTTTTACTTTTTCTTCATAAAACTAAAAGTATCCCTGATTATTTTCTTGGGATTCACAATTACTTTATTTTATATCGCAGTAGTTTTAATAAGATTATTCAAAAATACTTGTCAACACTATGAAATTGTTATTAATAATTATCACTATTGAATGAATATTGTAAAAACATATTTTTGTTGTATATTCACAAGCATTGTATTTAATCAATTTTAATGTCTTACTATTTTTTTAAAGACCCAGAATTTTTTTGCTGAAATGTTTTCACCATATTAAAATTTATTACATAGTTATTTTACAATATTAATAGAAAATTGTTACATTTCTATTTTATTGTTTGATTTGTATCACTTCAAAAGATGTATCATTTTTATTTTAAATAACATTGGTAATATTAATTGTTGAATTTATTTGTAAGATAATGTTGTTTTTGAAAAGGAAAATATTTTCATTTGAATTAAATATGAATGTAATACACAAAATTTTAAATGAACAAATTGAATTAAGAGAGATTGTATGAACATTTAAAGTGCATTGATTCATTAAACTTAAGTTTGTAAATTTTTAATGCAGGATATGTATGAAAGAGTTGGCTCAAAAAATGTTCAGTTTGTTGTAGTTTTCCATAAAAAAATTATTGAATAAAATTGTATCTATAATATTAATTTTGCTATATTTTAGATTGAGGCACCATTTATAATTTTATAAATTTAAAATGCTATTTTTTTCTAAATAATTTTTATTGTTTCAAAAAGACTTTTGCTAAATAAGGCAAACAATATTTATTTTTTGCAATTTATTTAACCGACTCAGCGTTCATGTCGTATTTGATACGTCACAATAAACTGGTCAATTAGTGGCCAGTGACTGCAGAGATCCGTCACAATTTTCCAGCTTAAAAGCGACCAGCGCGTATATATATGTCGCAGGTTTACCCCACAAAAGCAGCCATGACGTATATTTTCGCACAGTAGAAACTGCTTCCTTTTTCTTCCCCCCTAATGGGTGGATTGATGAATGGGTCTTAATGACTCTAACCCCACTCCTTGAAGCCTTTTCTTTCAAAAACTAAAAACTGGGACTGATTTTCATGCCAAATATCTAAATCATTGATTATTATCGTCAAGATTCAATTCTAAAATTTAATATTTATAATTTTACAAATAACTTTTGTAAATAAATACTTTTTTTTATATTTTAGTCTTAAATATTATTAAGTTAGGTGATTTGATTAGGACAAATATTTTAAATTTCTATATATTTTTTAATTTGTTTCTATTTACGTTTGCCTTTTTTCTTAAGTCTATTTTTGTCCCATTTTCCTACTTTTCTTAATTACTTACATTTATTTTAGTTAATTTAATTCAGTTTTTGTTGTTTTAATGATATTTTACAAACTAGTTATGATTGTGATAAGTGAATAAATTTCATAACTGTTAATTATTTAATTCCCAATGGAAGAGCTCTTGCTTGTATTAGTAAAATTGATGGGTTTTCCATAACTTATAATATCGTCTTAAATTATAATCACACAAATTCATTTAATTTATAGTTTTATTTTTGTACATTGATAAAAATCTTATAGAATGAGTTTATTGCATGTTGCATTTTAGTTTATTATCATTTTAATTTCTTTTAAAATGTATTTGAAATTTTCCCATAAAATAGAAGTATCATTTTAAAGCATAATGTAGCATGATGGTCATCTGAGTTTAAGCCAAAAATATTATACTTATGTTTTGACTATCATTTCTTTTGAAAGAAATATAATACTGAAATTAAAGTGTATCAAAAATATTAATTGTTACACTAAATTAAATTATTTTAATATATTAATATCAATTAATTATATTTTTAACATATCATATGATTAAAGATTTTAAATAATAAAAATAAACAAATGAAATTACAATATTTCTGATATTATCTCTACTATGACTTGAAAGTTATTTTAATTTTTATTTAATTTTTTGTATAAATTTCATATACTTTTTCTTATATGACAAAAGGATAATATTTTCGGAAATAAATATTCTATAATAGAAATTTATAATATTTTCAAAGCAAATTAAATTTATGAATCAATGATTTTTTAAACAGTAAATTGTTCCTCAGCAAATTCAGTGAATTTTATGTAATATTTAAATTATGCCTAAAATAGTTTTATTCTCTTCAGAAGATACTCTTTTCAAGTAGTGTAATAGTGATTAGTTGAAATCACAATCGTACTTCAGGTAAAGAACTAAACTTTAAACTTACAGTAAGTAATTATTTTTTTATAAAATATATTTAAATAATTATTTTATACTAAAATTATTTCAAACAAACAAATTACTAATATTTTGCTTCAACAAATAATTATCATTAAAACGATTGATATTGGATACAAAAGAAGATTTTTAAATTTAATAATCTTAACTACAGAAATTCTTGTTGCAAAATGGTTTCCAAATCTTCCTAACTATTCTTGTTTGAACAAAAAATTAATCCGTCTCATTTATCTTTTAAAAATAAAATTGTTTTTTAGATATAGGAATGACTGTGTCATTAAAATCTAAAAAGTAATGATCAGTGTATCATATATTTCAAACAAATTATTTTCTTAAGAATTAAAGTTATAAAAACAAAGAACATTCACTCAGGCAGAAACATCTGAATGAAATAGTAAGTTAAAAATATTACCAGAAATCATGAAATATTTAAGCTTAGTTTTCTTTCCTCACTCTGCATTAATTATAGCAAGATTCAGATAGCATAAAAATGTTAAATTTGATAAAAAAAAAATTTGCGAAATTAATTGTAGAAATTGCAAAAATGAAATTCAGATCTAAATGAAATATAACCTTTTAAATAACTTAATTAGTTGTTCAAATTCTGCAATAATTGTTTCATATTTTTTTAAAAGTACATATGAATATACACTCACAAAATAGTTCTTATTTAATGTAAAATAAGATATTAGAATATTTAAATTATAAGCAGTTTTTCTGCAAGAATATAATATTTGAATTAGTAAAAATAAACTATATAAAAAATAGCAACAAAGTCTGGGAATATATTAGTTATGTGAAGACTAACAAACTTAATATTAAAAATTCTCAATATATTGAAAATCAATAAAGTTTATAATACCGATTAGTTTAGAATTGCAGATATACTTTAAATTTCTGACAAAAACAGTAAGAATATTTTCATACAAAAACAATTTTTCCAACTTAAATAAATTTTTGATAATTTAAAGCACATTAACCTTTTTTTAAAACTATTATTCAACATATTGAAGAATAGAAAAATAAATGCTCCCAATAATTATACAACTTCTTAAATTTTCAAGTCTTTAAAAATATATCAATTTAAAAAAATCATTACTTTTCCTATTTCCATAACTTTTTCGACTTTAATTCTTGATACAAAATTTCTAAAATTCAGTATGTGGAATGTTAATGCTATTTCAGCACTTAGAAAATAAATTTTTTTGTAAGCTCGCCCTATATATGAAAAAAGTTTAAAATGTGCAAATAAGTTCTTGAATTTTATCTATAAAAATGTCTTTGTATTTTGAAAACAAATCGAGATAATTTTTACAAAAGATAAAAATGGATAGAAATTTTCAGACATAATAATTATCAGACATAATAATTTTTGTTAATACTAATAAAGTCATTAAGTACTTTATTAGTGTTAACAAAAATATTGTACACAATTAGAAAAATTAAAATAAAATTTAACTTTGTGATTTTATTTCAAAAACATAAAATGTAGATTACATGTAGTTAAGGAAATTAAATTTGATTGATTAACTTACTTTTTGTAGTTTTCCCATGTTCAGAATTTTTAAATATTTAAAATAAATTGTTCTTATGAAATTTTCTTTTCAAAATTCTACTTATGTAAAAGTAAAATGTTTATAAAGTTTATAATTTTTAGACAATTGGGATTTCTAGAATCTTACTTGATTTAATAAGCAAAATTTGTTTTGTATTGATTTGTTTCTATCATATTGATAATATTATGTTTTATTGTGCAACAGAAGTTATAGATAGCTCCTAAAATATTCAAATATTTTTCACTATTTTACTACCCATTGGATCTCACAATTTTTATAAATTTTTAATGGTACTATTTCAAGCAGTTTCCTATTTTTGTCAGGAATGGGTTTCAAGGAAGATAACTCATCACATATGTGACTTCCAGTATGAGTAATGACGTTTCCAGTTATGGAAGGTGTGAAAGGGGGTGTTCGATTATTCTAGTTGAATGAGAAACTGGTTTCTTACCCTGATTCATTATTATACTCTAATTTAGAAGTGTGTTTTCTTCTCTTGAATGATTTTTCAAGTCTCAAAGAGAATAAATTTTGATGTTAAGTTAAATATATAAAATTGTTCTTTTTTTTTGTCAAATTTATATTTTAATAAACATTTAAAAAAATGGCTATTGACAATGAAGATGAAGTTCCTCTCTTAACTATAGTATTCTGTGAATAATGAAACTCCAGCCCCATAATGCTTTTCAATCATGGTTTCTCCTGCACTGAAAGTACCAGCTCCAGATCCGGAGGATTTGTTGAAATTTTTTTAATTATTTATGAACGACACTCTAATGGTAATGATTGGGGAAGAAACAAATATTTATTCTGCAAGTTATTTACAAGAGAATACTGTTACTCCAAATTGAAGATCATGTCAGTAGTATCCCACTGACATTCAAGAAATGAAAATTTTTCTCGGTCTTTTGATGTTACAGAGAATAAATACTAAAAATAAGTATTCTCAAAAAATTATATAAAATTTTCACTGCTTTAATTGTATGGTACAAAACTGCTAATTTTTTTATTTTCAATAAAAAAAAAACTTTTATAACCAAACACATTTCTTTTTGAGAACGATGGGGAAGTTTAGATCAATAAAAATCCTAAGTAAATCTGTAAATAAGCACTTTCCAGTCAATTTTTGACGTTTAAAATTTCTAAAATGCAAATTTAAAATCTAATGAATGAAATTCTAAAAAGAAAATAAATATAAAAAAAGGATTTCAGATTTAAACTGTGTTTGTGTTGGTATGTAATGAATGGACTGTATAATTTTAAATAGAAAAACTCTTTATTTTTCTTAGATGATTCACCTCACTCATTTTACAATTGCTCTCCTCAAAGGCAGTAATTAGACTCCCACTTCTCTCGCAGTTTTTTGTTTTGTTTTTCTCACACATAAAGATGGCGCTGCTGTCACAGCACTTCATGGGTATGGAACAAACTGTAAATAATTTCTTATTTAAAGAAAAGAAAATTTTTCATAAAAATATAATTGTATTATTTTTTTATGAATAATAGTAAAATAAGTATCTAATCAATTAAAAAAAAGCATAAATACGCAAAGAAAATTTATAATTCTCAATTAAGATTTAAAATTTTTTAATTAAGAGACTATATTCTCCTATACAAAGTCCCTTTGAATTCTGAGACTCTATAGACATTTTATATTCGTTATATTATGTTACAAATGATAATATTTTTATAAAAATACTCTTTTATAATGAAAAAAAGGAAGTCTTAGTATATATATTTTTTGAAATTCTTTTAAGGGAATTGAATCTTAAGCTCTCTCTCTCACACACACACAAAACAAAAGTAACTCATGATAATTTTATCATTTCTTTACACTTTTGCGAATTAAGTAAAACAGATTATTTTACTTTTTATTCTTAATTATATCTAAATATTATTTCACATACTCTGGGAAAATATAGAAAAATAATTCAAGTAATAAACTCACATAAACAAATCTTCTATTTAAGTTGGAATAAATTGATCGTAACAGTTTAAACTACTTCATAAATGCACTGAAATTAGATAAAACAATAAAATCTCTGATCTAACCAATAAAATTAATCATGCACTTTTTTCCTAAAACATATGTCAAGTGATATTTTATCTAAGATTGATCAGTTTCGAGTAGAGAAAAAAAAAAAAAACAATTTAGTTAATAAATTTCTGCCTTAGAACTTTAAATAGGCAAAAAATTACGTTTAGCAATCAAACGGAGCATAAAAAGTCCATTACAATGATTTAAGGATGACTGTTATCTTTCGTACTTCATATTATTCAGTAAGTTAGTATGAAAACACTGAAAAATTTCTCCATTTTAAATTATACTGTAAATAGTTATTTATTATTTTTACTTTCTAAAAATAATACGAAAAATGTGTGTTATGTTTTTTATTTTTATCCACTTTTATATGGATGTACAATTCATTCTAGAAAACTGCTAAATTTATGCAATCCTACATAGGGTAGTAAAGTGGAAAGTGACATCCCCCTCCTAAATTCTCCTCTGTGATAGTTTTCGCATGGGTAAGAAATTTTCCCATTGAGAGCGAAGAAATAACTGACGATTTTTGACCAGATTAAGGGAAGTAAGTAATGAACGGAAAAGTTCAAATCTGGTTTTGAGGAGGAACACTTTTTGCAGATTCATAAAATATTCTGAGATGCCGAGTCGGTTAAAAAATTATTAATTATTAAAAAAAAAATTTTTGTATTTTTGCTAAATTTATAATTATTATAATTTTTTTACAGAAAGTCACTCCGCCAGTCATATTTCAGAAAAATTCTGTAAAATTAGATGTCCTCAAAAAGTTTTTGTCTAGGAACAAAAAATTATCTGAATCAATTACAAAATCTGAAGACCTTCCATTTTCATCTCAATCAACAGGAAAAAATATGGATTTTTCTGTATCAACAAAAGCTTTAGTTGAGAACAGTGATTCTGAAAATTTACTTCCTCATGAAAATGAAGTTGATCAAAACAAATCAAAAACGGAATTAGAAAATTTAATAAAAGAAGTTATTTCTGACCCAGAAAATCCAGATGTGTTAGAATATGCTTTAGAATCCGAAAAGAAAATTTCCTCTTCTGATACTGAAACTAATAGGTATGTTAACCTGTAAAAGATTCATCATCAAACTTTCTTTGCATGTTGCTCTTGATTTGGAAAAACTTTATATTCATGCATTTATTGATTATAAGCTTTCATTCTAAATATTTTTCAGCATATTTTAAAAATTAACTTTCTATAGTAAATCTCTATTTTATTTCTTTTTATATTTATGAAACTGAGTTTGTATAATTAAGATAATGATAAAAATTTGATTGGAGTGTATCAGTTGTTTTATTCTCATATTTACTTAAATATTTGCAGTAATTTTGTACAAAAATGCAACCAGAATTCTCATTTTTTTTTTTACATTATTTCTTATTGAAATTTAAATTAATATGACCATTTAAATTTCATTCAGTTTATGAAAGAAGGTCAATGACTACCAAATTTTTACTAATAATATAAGTTATTTACTGCATCTTAAAAAGTAATATAAATATGAGAATAATTAGAATATAAATAAAAAAGCATTTGGAAAAAAGTCAAAAGTTTTTAATTAAATAACATTTTCTATTCATTGCTTATTTCAAATATCAGCTAAAGGTTATTTAATGCAAGCATTTTTATTTTAAGCTCAATTCCTTAGAAATAAGAAACTTTTTGGAAAAGGCAAATTAATATTTTAAATTAATATTTAATTAGAAATATAATGGCATTCGTAAGCTCAGTGTGAAAACATAATGTCATTGTTGCTTTGTTAAAAACATATGTTTGAATAAACTTTAAGAATTTTTTTTTTTAATTTCATAGTTGTGCAAATATATTAAGATTTAAACAATTTAAATTAAAAATTAATTTTTCTGTATAAAAACTTCTTTATTAGAGAGATAATAAAACAAATTGCATATTTTTTCTTTTTTAATTTTTTTTTTTTTGCTTTAATTTTTAATTTTTTTTTTTTTATGTTTGGGAAATTAAAATTCTTTATATTGTGAGCAATTAGAAGGAAATTTTAAAAGATCTATTCAGATATCTGTTTGGTAATACTGTAATAAATTAAAATACTTTTAATAAACATTTTTGTTATGCTTGCATATAGAAGACCTTCTTTCAAAAATTAATTTACAGTTGATTAATCACAATTGTTAAGTATTCTCCATATGTTTAATGTAAAAAGCTATTAATCTTGAATACATCAAATTTGAATTCTGGTCTTGCATTGCAGAAAATCTTAATGTAATCATAGTCAAAATAAATATTTGCTTCTATAAATATTTTGTAGGAATTGTGTACACTAATGTTTAATTTTTTATATATATTCTCTTACAATTGTGTCCACCAGATAAATTGAATTTGTCCGTTGTATGTTTTTTTTTAAACGTTTATAAATTCTTATGTTTCAATACTTATTAATTCTTTGAAAATTTTAATTCTATAAAACAGTGCTAATTTTTGTTACTATTATAATTTCTGTTTTGTTATCATTGTCAAATATAAAAATTGAAACAGTTAAATAAAATATAAATTTTCAAAAAATCTGTTTTGTATGTTTTAAATTTTCAAAAAATCTGTTTTGTATGTTTTGCAATTTAAGAGTGTTTTCTTGTAAGTAAAATGAAACAAATAAGTAATTATACAACAGTAAAAAAGCTAAATTAAAATATTTTAGAAAAATCTATTGAAATTTGTTATTAAAAATTTATAACTTGATAAGAATAATTATTTTTTCTGTTAAAAGATGAAACTATTATTCATACAATGTATAAATTTATAGGATCTTTTTTTTTTATAATACTAGAGAATAGTTATTTGTGCTTTTTTTAATGAAACTTCAAGAGCCAATTACTTTCCTACTCTGAACAGATTTAGATATGTCAGTGATATGAATAGGAAGAAAACATTCAAGTACTCTTTTAAATTTTAGGTGAACCTCTCAATTATTCTAGAAAATGTTCAAATTTATTTTTTATGCATGCTATGCATTTATTTTTTTGTTACCGTTTTTGATTTCTATAAATACTTCCTTGTGATACACATACAAATAATACATTTTTAAGCTCTGGAAAATGCCCTGTGTATTGAAAAGCCTGGTCAATAATAGCAATGAATTATTTAGCTGTATGATCATTTTAAACAAGTTGTTATAAAATGTTGGTATTAGAAAATTCGTGAGAATTATAGCTACGATTTATGTGTTTATAATCACGAAAAACAGGATAACCAAGAAACTGCATGATTAGGGGCAGCGTTTTATTTTGTCTTAATTGAGCAATTTCAACTGTTTCCTTTAAACTCCCAAAAATAAGTGATGTCATTCTTCAATAATTTTAGAATACATAGCATCATAATGTAAGTTTTCATTATTATGTACTTACAATTGTTAATGTTAATTACAGTAAAACAAAGTAAATTTTTATGAAATATTTATTTTTAATGAAGTTCAGGTAATTGTGGATGCTAAAAACTTATTTCTACTCTATTTAAAAATTTTTACACTCAAACGCTGCTTGTTCTTTCACTTATGTGATGGATTTATTTCTATGATAAAAACACTAAATACTTTTAATTTCTAAACTGGCAAAATAAACAATCTGTATTATCTATTTCTCAAAATGAAGCTTTGAAACATTATTTAATTTACAAATTTACGGTTTATGTTCTGTTTGATGAAAAAGTAAGGAATGATAATACTTACTCCTTCTAAGACATTTTCAAGTTATTTAAATGAGGGTTTATTATTTGGATACATATGTGTGTGAGACTTTTCTGATGTAACACATTTAATTTTCTTTAGTTGTTTCTTTACTTAAATTGGAGTTCAAAATTTACAAATTTCATCTTTGCTTATTTAGCAGCCCAAATTCAAGGAGTTATAATATTGTTTTGTTTTCATGGGGATTTTCTTTGGCCAAAACAGAAAATTACCATGTTTTGTTTATCATAAACCTAGCAAGCTTTATTACCGGTCACAATTTGTTATTTTTCGTGGTTCAAATGAATCTTGCAATCAGATTAGTTAAAAAAAAAAAAAAGTATTTTTTAGAATTTTTGATAAGATTATGTTTTTGTTTATACTTGAATTATTTCATTATTTTAAAAAACAGTGATAATATTTCAAAATTTTCAGAAACCATGAAATTACATGTGTAACATTAAATCTTGATAAATCTCAAATTTGTTGGGAATTACTATAGGGATTAACCAATTATTTTTACCCTAACCAAAACATTGAATTGATTTATTTCTTCAATTTTAAATACTCTTTCAAAATCTATTTTTTTCCTACTTTCTAATTCCTTGAATGTTCCTGGAGCACATGACAATATTGGACTTTTTTTTTTTTATATATTTTATCTGTAATTACCAATAGAATATAGTATAATTGGATTTTTTCTAACTTAGCAATTGATTCCCATCTTTTGAAAATTTTATTGTAATTTTTAATACAAAAATTATATTTTATAACAAATTCATTGAAGTTTGAAATTTAGATAAATTTGTTTAAAGCAAAATTCCTTAAATATAAGATTTCTTCATTAGCAATAATAATAGAATAATAATATTCAAACATTTGCTTAAAATCTAATATTTTACAAACTTTTCAAATAAGTGCAGTACTTGCAAATCATCCTCAAGAAATAATTTTGGTGCTGACATGACTAAATTAGTTGTGGCATCTTTTTTGAAATTTTAAAATGCTTTTTATTTTGAATTTCCAAAATTCCAATTTGACAGTCCAAAATTTGGAGTCAATCCAATTGATAATCCAAAAAACAATTTAGGAACCCAAATTCAATTTTTCAAAAGTCAACTGAGAGATATAAGAACAACTATGCTTTTATTTCATTATTATGAAATTTTTGATATTAAACTTTTTGATGGTGTATCTTTGTTTTTATAGAAATAACTGATGACTATTTTTTCTTTTCGATTTCTTTTTATGACAGTTTTATATTTAATAAATGTTAGGTACAGATGTAAAATGTTAGTAGACATTTAGATAATAAAAGGTTTTGAAAATTTACTAATTCAGAAGATTTGGTTGATAAGATTTTGATAATTGCTAAACTTGTGTAGCTTTGTGGTCTTAGTTGAATTTTTAGGGCAGTGCAATATGCAAGCATTTTGGTTATCAAATTATTATGAAAATAAAATCTTCTCCAGTTTTTACAGTGTGATTTATTAACAGTTATATATGTACTGCACACATATAAATATAGAATGTCCTATTTGGACCTTGTGCTATTAAAACCAATGATCCAATCAAACCAATTATTTTATACATATATAAAATGCCATAAAGAAGGGAAAAAAGCAATTTATATCTAATATGAAGAAAATCTTCAATTTTGACTCATTTAATCAATTTCTTTGATTTTTAGAATAATTTCTATCTGTTTATAAATAAATCTGTTCTGATGACTAATGAGCAATCTAATTTTAATATGGGAGTCCCATAAAAAAGTAGAAAATTAAAATTTATAGACAGAATCTTAGATCATAGATAGTATTTAATTTTAAATCAGAATTATTAATTTACAAACTTAAATGATATACACTACACGAACTTTTATAGATTTTAAATTTAAAAATAGACATGATATTTTTAATGATTTTTCACATTTTCTGATTAGTTATAAAATATGACATACATATATTGAGTGTTTAATCCTAGAACATATTTTCTTAACTTCATTTAATCCAAATAAAAAAGAATATTTAATGTTGAGCATTAAGAAACGGTGTCGCAGTGTATTAGAATTTGCTAATAGACAAGTGTTTTAAAACTAAATTACCCATTATAAATTATTTGAAAAAATTAAATTAAAAGTTCATTTTTCTATGCATGACTGCACATAAAAATATACTGCATAAAAGAATTTTTTATTAACATAAAGAAAATGTTTACATTTTTTATTAATGTATGTTAATTAATGTTTTTTAATTTATGAAATGCTTTTGCAAAATTTTTTTGCTTTTTTTTAATTGTATCTATGCATGACTTATATTAATTAAAAATAATTTATTAATTGAAATGAGTACTCTTACATTTTTTATTAAATGTGGAGAACTAATATAATATTTATGTATACTTTATTTTCTTGTTTTGTGTTTATATTCACTTATATTTGCTTTTATAAAATGTGTTGTTCAAGTGTATATTGTTTCAAACTGAACCCAAATTCCTCATGTATATTTTTGTTCATTTTGATGATTGTTGTTGCACCAGCATGCTTCCCTGAGCATGGCCCTGAATTTGGCTTTACCACTTAGGTTGAAGCAATTGCTGGGAGGTTTCCTACTGTAGAATTTAAAGTAGAAGATCTTAATACTTGTTTTGACACCTCCAGAGGTGTCATTTCACTTAGAGGACATAGAAAGCCTGATTTATTTATTGTGCCCTAGCCACTTTTATTGAACACGAAGGATCTTTAAGTTAGGATTTGAACTCACTAACATCCAATAAGGAGAACGATGCACTAGATAACCACGCTACTTTTGGAATAATTGTCAAAAAAAAAATCTAGCTTATAAAGTTTTCAAAAATTTAATAATTTTATATTAAATTTAATAAAATTTAATTTATTTAATAAAATTTAATGATAAATTTGACAACATATATACACAAAGAAAATATTATTCAATCGGACTGTGACTTAATAAAAATTTTGCATTCATAAAACAGACAATATTGGTTATTGATGTGTAGCACGATAATTCAAATGCTTGTTCTATCTGTTGATTCAAAACTTTAACAAAATATAAAAATTTGAGGTATGCAAATAAGGATTATTTATTATTTTATCTATTTTGAGATTTGTGAAGAAATACATAAAAGTTTAATAAAAAATTTCAGCGATCATGGTTATCTAAGGAATTGAATGGTATTTCAATTAAAAAACTTTTCCACTGTAATTTTTTACATGAAATGCAGTTAGTATTTGAAAATATGGTTTTTAATACAAAAGGTAACATTTATCTTAAAAAAATTTTTCTTATCAGCTGAAGTAACATTTGTAAAAATGTGTGATTTTTTTCTTAGTAAGTTAAACTATTAAAGAGTTTAATAATTGCTAGTTGATATTAAATATTTATTAGAAATTATATTTAACTTAATTGAAATCTTATTAATTTAAATTAATGTAATTAATTTAAATTAAATCTATTTAATTTTCATAAAGTATCAAATACATATTGTTTAAAATATGTAATTTTGTATTTTCATGTTATATATAAACATATATATGTACAACAATATGTTTTTAACAATTACTGTAAAGTTCATGTCTTAGCAAACAAACTAAAAAATTGAGTTTATTATTTAAAAAAAAAAAAAAAAAAAAAAAAAAAAAGGTTATTTATTAATATCTGTGTTATATTTAGGACAAAATTGGATTTTAAATTTTATAAATTAGTAAATAAAGGCATTTATGAAATAAAACATTGAACCAAATATTATTTCTCTTAAATGATTTTTTATTTAATAATAGCATAGTATTTTAAATATATTTTACTAAAAATGACTGTTTTTTTTAAATTTAAATTATTTTAAAATTAAAAATTTAAATATGAAATTTCCTTTATTCTTATAATTTTCCTATAATCTTGTATGAAATTCCTTTTTTCTTTCTTAAAATTTATTTACTAAGGGTGTCATGTCGTGTAAATGTTTAATGAAAATGCTTCTTGCATTTATAAATCAAACTTGCATGTATGGATTAGAATGAAGAAAAAATTAGTAAATTTTCCTCTAAGTTGAAAGAAAAAGTTATTGCAAAATAAATAATAACAAAAGCAAAAATTTTGGATTTATTACTTTTTCATTTGCTGAATTTTTTTTATTTTATAAGTTAGAAGTTTTGTAAAGAACTGCATTTTGTGTTCCTAACTTTAAAATAGGTATTTTTGAAGAATGCTCAAATATTATACTTTCTTTTAAAAATTATAGCAGGTTAATTTTGAAAAATACCATTCAAAATTTTTGAATCGATTCATCTTAATATATTTTAATCTGAGCATGATTTTACGAAATTATAAAATTTATATGTATAAACCAAAATGTTTCAACTAACAGTTTTCTATTTAAAGAAAATAATTTTTATTTAATAATATTTTCTTGTTATTTAAATTATTTCTTTATTAACCCTTTGCGGTTCATCGTTCCAGGTGATGGAATACCAAATTTTAAATTGTTACTATATTCTTGTATTTAGCTGTAAATGGATGAAATTTGGCTTAAAATGTTCCTTAAACTTTCTTTTTTGATAATAGAAGGCAGTACCACATTAAAGGATCAATAATTTTCAACAATAGCAGATTATTTAAATCTCTTTATTTTGAAGGAATATTTCCTAATTTTTTCTCTTATACAAAAGTAATTGTTTGAAAAGAAATTTCTGTGTTATTTTGTTTCCTGTGCCTTGAATTATTTATTCTATGGTACTTTAAATTTTTTATGCATAAATTATACATTGGATTGTCTGAAAAAACAAGGTGTTCCATCCCCTGGAACACTACACAGCAATGTCACTTTTCATTTATGCGATTCAGAGGGCGATTAGCCTTGAACTGAATGACGAGGGAAACAACTGTGTTTATTTTTTACTGTTTTCTCTTGAGATGGAATGAACTAATGCTGAGTAATTTACTTGGAAGAATTATTTATATGGATAACATTTCTGCATACTTTTTGGTCTCTTGAAATAGGAAGCTTCAGTGGTGTATAGGATTACATCAGTTAATTCTAATCATGTCTAGTTAGAGGAGCATTATCTTTATGGTCTCAATTTTCTTTTTGACAGCTATTCATTTTATTATATTGTATATGTTTATTTTTGATTTATTTACATAAGTTTACTTTTTGCAAACATAATTTTCCTTTCTAGCTAATTTTTTAAACTTGTTAATTGCAAATAAATTGCACATAGAGGTCTTAGTCTTTCTGAATTAATAAAAATGCTTCAAAAATTGCCCTCTGTTAGTGAATCAGAATATGCAGATAGTTATAGTGATACAAAGAAATAGGCTTCTAAACCACTTCATCAATCTCAGTCTGATAGCGATGTGTTGGAAGCAAATGAAGAAGATGGCAATGATTTATCTCAACTAGGTTCCTCTATTCAGCCCCAAAACATTACTTGTCTAAGAAAATTGATTGTGCAGAAATCTTTGTGTGTGTGTGTGTGTAGAGTAGCTAGCCTCCTTGTGGTGTACCCGGAACCATGATAAATCTGCTACATAGTTGTAATGCATTTCATTCATATGTAAAAGAATTTAGTCGTATACACACTTCATTGTAATGCTAGCTTAATTCTTCTTTTTATGACCCTTGTGGTGCTGTGTTCTCTGTAATTGAACACCCACAAAATCAAAATGGTAAGCACAAACTTTACAGAATTTTCACTGTATACTCTTTAAGGCTTGATTAGACAACTTACAATTTTTTTGCTAATATTTCAATTTTAAAGTGTAGAATCATTTAAAGATTATAATAAGTTTTTTTTGTACTAGAAATGTTTACTTCTGATGCTTTAATTTTTATATTTTTGCTTAAAATTTATATATTCTAAATATTGATGGAAAATATTAGTCTGCAATAATCCTTTTTATTCTGTCTGTGGAGCGCTGAACCTTGTTGCAGTAACTTTATATAGATTTTATTCATTTCTTTAGTTTGCTTTTTAAGAAAAGTATGTATTTGAGATTGATTACAAGAAATTGTTATTTCTTTTCATTAAATATTTTTCACTTTTTAGTTGCATATTTATTTAGGTCAGGTAAGTGTTTTTGCTGTAACCATTTTAGATATCATTTTAATGCTCTAATTTTTTCTTTGTATTGGATCATTGTAAATAGTATAAAAGCAACTTTATAAACATGTTGATTCAATACCATATGCCTAATTCTCAGGAAACTTTATGCTGTAGGAGTACACTTAAGAATTTTTAAAAAATTTATATGATCATAAATTATAAATAATGTGACATGAAAGATTTTGAAAATTAGTTTTAAATTAAAAAATTACTATATATTAAATTTTGAAAAACTTTAAAATTTGATTATATAGTCAAGTTTAATAGAGTTATTTTCTAAAAGTTCAAACGTGTTATGAAATTATGCTTGGCCATTTCAGTTTTTTTGGAAAATCTTACATATTCATGTTATGTTGACTCTTGACTAAGATAATGTTTAAATCTTAGTCAAGAGTCAACATACTTTTTGAATCAATTTTAAGTCATTCAGCCGAGTTCAATTAGCCCTCATAATCACTTAACAGCAAACTAGCCAATCAAATGAAATTCATTAGCAGTACCTTTAATTTTTAATTATAATTTTTCAGAGTTAACTGATTTTAGAAAAATCAATTTGGTTTTGCAGGGTAAATTATGTTTTTCATACATTCTTTTGTAAATTCGCCATCAGTAAAAGTTTTCAATTTTTTTCGCTATTAAATGTGTTACAACATAACATGCTTTTGCAATGATATTTCAGCAGCTGTCATTTTGAAAAATTTTGTTCAGACAATAGCCCTTTTAATAGTTCTGTTCTTTTATTTTTATGGTAAATGATGAGATATACATAATATTTTCCATGCTTTTGACTCTAACATCATTTCAAATTGTATTCTCTTAAAAATTATCACAAATTCCCTTCAAATTAAACAAAGTGCTTTACTAATCTCTTCAATAAAAAAGTATTTAATTTTATTAGCAAATATCCATAATGAATCTGAATGATTCATGCCTTTTTAAAGAATTTGATACAAGAATTAGGAAATCAAAATACAATATAATATATTGCAAACAAATATTGTAGTTGAAAATTTGTACACATATTAAAAATGTTTTAAAGTTTAACAACAGAAAAATTGTTGAAAATTAACAATTGATTATTTTTGGAAATATAAAATCGAGCTGATATATGCATAATTTAAAAAGTAAATTCTCACGTGTTGTAAAATATACCACATGGAATGGCTTTAAGGTGTTTTAAAATATTTTACAAGTTGTAAACTTTTATAAAAAAGTGAAATTTCATAAATTTTAAATGCATAAATAGTAATTTATAAAAATTGGATTGTTGGAAAATAAGTAAATGAAGAGACTTATCCCCATCAAACATGTAAAGTAAATTAAAGAGTGGTATAGTCAAACAAATCAAGTATTTCAACCTTTATTAATGGTTTTAATACATCATGGTATTTTAAATTTTTATTTTGAAATGTCAATGAATCAGTTATATATGAATTTTATTGTAAACAATAATTTTTTTTTATAAAAATGTGTGATTTTAAGTGTTTTATTTTCATTTGAGTTGCATTTTAGATAAAACTGATTTAAGCTTTAATTCAGTTTTAATAAATAAATTTTTAAATACAAGTTAAGTGAGTTCATATAAAATAATACTTAAATGATAGTATTCTAATGTGTATTAAATGAAGTATATTTTCATGTAATATTTAATATTTGTGTATATTTCTCCATAGTGCCAATAAATCAAAGTGCCAGGAGGAAGCAAATATGTCATTAGTAAGTATTTTTTTTTGTTTATACTATAAATATATTTAATAGAATTAAAAATTTGAGTGCGAAAATTTGAAGCAAGACCTAAAACTAGAGTTTTAGAAAAATTAACTGTCCTGTCACTCTTAAATGGAAGAGGAAAGGGTAAAAGAAGTAAACTAAGGAAAGTTAATTGACCTAAGCAATTTTGTTGGCAAAGAAAAATGAAAGGTATACAGAAAATATGATCACCATCATAACATATATATATATATATATATATATATATATATATATATATATATATTATGTATATATTACTAACTTTGTATATATTACTAACTTTTGTTGAAACTCATGCTTATAACATGTAATATAATTTTTTTTTATTATTATTTTTTTTGAAGATAAGGCTTATGTCAGCTGCATATACTAAAATTTAATCAATTTAATGATTTTAACTAGTTTGTATTCAACCACAATAAATTTAAAAAATGTTTCTATATGAAAAAATAATAAATTCTTATGCTGTAACACTTTCAAGTAACTTCTGAAGAACCGCAAAGAAATAGATCAGAATTTTTTATTCATTTCAGAATCAGAAATTTCGCTTTCTGATTCTTAATTAAATAAAAATAATTTCTGAAGAACCTAAATGGAAATAAAAACATTGGAGAGTTGATTAAATAGTTGAACTGAATAAACAAAGAAATATCATTAAATACTGAAATTTAACTCTTTCTGTATGTTAATTAATGTTAAAAATTTCTTTCTTGATTAATATAGTGAAAAAACATTACTGTGTGTGTGGTGTGGATTATTCTTACTTTTACTTTAAATCAGTTAGCCATGATTCAATGTATATATTTCTCTTAATTGTTTTTATCCTATATTCATTCTAGAGATTTGCTCATGAAATATTATTTTTTAAATTGTCATAAAAATAGATTACAATATTTAAAATTTAATAGTTACTGTTTTTGTAAATTAGTTATAAAGTATAGTTAATAATTCTTACAAATATTAGACTATCAATTAAAACTTGTTAATTTAAAACTATTTAATTATTGAATAATACATGAGTTTTAATTCTGTAAGTTATGTTACATTGTTAATACCTGTTAGAAAATATTAGAGATACAGAAATTTTCAGTTAAATAATTACAAAACATTTAAGTTGTAATGTATTTATTATTTTTGCTGGAAATTAATATATATCAAAATATATGAATTTATAATTACTTTAAATCTAAATTTTGAATAGGATTTCTTGAACTCCTGATAAAACTGCACTATTTTAGTTCTTGAATGATAAAAGTGTTAAATTTCCACGATTTCCAGAAAATAGTTTTATTAACAGTTTAAGAAATTTGATTACTACTTTTGGTGAAATATTTGTGTTTGATTACGCTATATTTTTAATTTGAAAATCTTTGGGATAAATAAAGCTAAATTTCCATTCACTTTAGTTAAAAGAAATTATCTTAACTCAGTGTATGATTTTTAAAAGTATTCAATATGATGTTAAAGATAAAGCAGTGATTCAATCTGAATTTATTAATATGTTTTATGAGAACATTTAAAATAAAATATGTTATAAATTATTTGTATCATATGATATTGAAATTAGTAATTTAAGTTTATAATAGTATTACAGTTACAAAAATTGTCTATAATTAATCGTAATTTCCTTAGGCTGCTTAAAGTTTGTCCCATTTTATTTTAAACATTGTATTTCTATATAGTAGTAGATGGTAAAATAAATACTCCTTTGATGTGTGTGATATAATTGTTTACTTACATTATGATGTCCATAGAAACAATATTTGCACCAAAACTAATCTGCACTCTATTAACTTTATACTGAAAGAATCTATTGAAAAAATAATGATTCTTTCAATATATAAAGTTTATGAACACTGTTATAAAGTTAGTGGGAAAACAATCATTGAAAATGAATTAAGTTTTTGGGAAAAATACTATTGAAACATTTAGATGTTTCCATAGTATTTTTGCACATGTTGGGCTATTAATTCATCAGCCTATGCATTTAGATATTACACATTTGTTATCTGTATGATTCATTATAAATATATTTATATTTTGCCACCTTCCCTGTATTAGTCATTGATCATAAGCATGAAAGATAATTCAAGTATCATTTGTAAAGTTATAAGTTTATTCGTAAAGAAATTTGTGTGTCATTGTTTTACATTTTAACTTTTTAGTAATTTCATTAGACATTAAGATTTCGTTTCAAATGTTTCAGAAAAAAGTGTTTCAGTTTGTTAGGAATACTTAGATATATTAGAAGTTAAACTGTTCACACAATTTTGTGTTAAATATGGTGTTAATGATTAGGATGGGGGGAGCAAAGTTTTTTGGGAATCTATTTTGTTAAATTTTTTTATTGTACTTAAAAAAATATGGGAATGATCATGGAATAGTTTTTTAAAGTGTGTATATATGAATCATTCATTTCTTTTTTCACCATTAAAGGTTTAAAGATACCTCATCAAATCAATCCAATCGAAGCACTTGATTTCTGTTGTAGAAATTATTACAAGTTTTGAAAAAGTTCTGCAGTTATATTTGTAAATATTTAGTATTAGCTGCCACCTATTACATACTCTTTTGGATCTATATCTTTCTATCTGACAATTAGCTTATGTATGTAAATTTTTGTATTATTATTTATGATTATCTATGTGTTTCAGTCGTGGAAACACTATGTGTTTCAGTCGTGGAAACACATAGATAATCATAAATAATAATACAAAAACAGTTGGTTTTGTTCTTTTAACTACCCAGAAATTTTTCATTTCAGATTAATGCATTTTAGTTTTTAAATGCTGCGATACCAATTGCTTTGTATTTTTTTTTAACATGTATGCTTTGTATAAAAGTTATTTGAGTTTCTTTTATTAATAATTGTTGATTTTCCTAATCAAACATGCCACCAAGGGTAAAATATAGAAGAAATATGATTTATATAATTATAAATTTTTGAATTTTCAAACAATATTCAGAAGTGTAGTTATTGTATTAAATATGCTAAATAACACAAACTGCAAATTTGCTGCAAAGGATGTTAAAAATGAATGATAATTATTAAAAAATGTATTTTATTGAACTGTGAGAAAATGTCACCTAAATCAGTTTTAATTTTCTGTACATTTAAAATTGGGACTTTTTAGTTTGGGATTCTTTGAGGTTTCTGAAATATTATTCTTGACTACTTATCATTTATAATCATGCATTACTTGTTAGATTTTTGAGAAGTGAGGCTTACCATATAATCATTAAAACAATGTTTTTTGTTGTCACTAACATAATTTAAATTACCCTAATATTGTTAATTTCAATTTTTTTTCCCATAATTGAGATATTTGGGCTTTGCTATCCAAACAGATTTAGTTTTGCATCTATTTAAATTTTATTTGTTTAATGTCATATAATTTTATTGTAATTTAGGTTATTGAAGATAGATAAATTATTATTTTAACTGAATGTTTTGACTGTAAAACTGCTTAGCTATATATGAAAGAAAATTAATTTAGATTCCTTATTTCTTTAAATATTAGTGTCAGCTCTAATTTTCAGAACTCAATTAACACTAGTAAGCCAGAACTGCATTAACAATACTAATCCATTATTGTAGAAAGTATTTTTTTAAATAAAATAAAATAGTAAATAAAATTCATAATTTTTTTTTTCTTTTCAAGGAATCATTTATGAATATAGAAATACCTTTGCATTATCCCTTTAAAAGTGCAAGTATTTCTTTTTCATTGTACTTTAAACTAGATAGTTATTTTAGTGATATAAATATTTTTGATAGAATCTTTTCAGTGTATTAATTTTATTTGTTGAGTTTATATAAAATTGTTTGGTTAATCAATATTTAAATTTAACAGTAATTTTTCAAAATTTACTCAGTAAGCTCAGATGAAATTGCATTTTAAATTTTAGTTATTTGTTCATGTAGAAAAATCTAGATTAAAATTAATTAAACACAAATATTTTTAACATATATTTTAACTGTTTTTTGGAAAGATTAATATTTGAATATTGAAGAAATATTTTTGGAAATTATCTGTAATTTTTTGAATAATTTATAATTTTTTCTATTTTTTATTGCAATAACAGGAAAGATATCCCTAAATTTTAGAATAAATTAATATTTTAAAAAATGGGATTGCCTAAATCATCTTATTTTGTGTTTTAAATTTTTAAATACATAATAGGAAGTTTATGTTAAGTACATTTTTAGGGTTGAAAATTTTTAAGTTACTGTGATCAAACTTCTACTCTTTTGTTTCTTTGCATGTTAAAGTAACAAATGAGTCATTTAGAATGTTCGTTTAAAAGAGCACAATTTGAAAGCAGAAATTTCAGTTATTCTAATTTGAATACTATCATATTTTAAGATGCTAATGCTGTCATATGAAATTTTAAGATGCTAATCCTGAAAATATAAATTCTACAATATTTTATTTGTGATGCTTGTTATAATTTTTTTACATGTGACATGCGGTCAACTGGTGCATTTATGTAACTTTTTTTTTAAAATCTGTTATGTGTTCAATCAAAGAATTTGTTTGCATACTTTTGTTTTCATATTTTTTAAGATATTTATATAAGATTCATTCACATATTTAGGATATCTATCTAAGATTCATCACTGAATTTTGTCATAAATCTTATGAATTGTCATATTTTTATATGCAAATAATGGCAAGTTTTTTCTTCCCCATAGGATTTCAGTGGTAACAATTTATGGGAAAAGCAAAAAATTCCAGCTCTTTGTATAGGAGAAGCTGTTCCTCTACCAGTATTATGTGTGGAGGAGACAAATTTTGTACCATCTGTGAAAAAGGTTTTTGTTTTATTAATTACTGGTATCGATAAGAGCTTTTCATTAGCTTAAGATTTTTCTAAATTAATTTACAAGTTAAAAATCACCTAATGATTATTGTTGGAGATATCACTGATCAATTTGAAAATTATCATAGGTTTAAGTATTAGAATAGTACATTTTTTCTGTTTTTTTAACACAGGTTTAAGTATTAGAATAGTACATTTTTTCTGTTTTTTTAACACATGACTTATAATAAAAAATAAGCAAATGCCTGACCTTTTTCTCATTATATTTTTGTAATGTTTATGGTTTCCTTCTTCTAACTATTTTCTCTGATTTTAGTTGTGAAAGAAAGAAATTAATTTGTAATCAAATTTTGTTTTATTTAAGATATAATATTTTTAAAAGTTAATTTGCAAATTATAAGAATTGTATCTTGTTTTTTCAAATATATCAGATACATAAAATTACAATCATATTATTATTGCAGTATATTTTTAACAGTAAAAAATGCAATTAAAATTAAACAAATAATAATTAAATACAGGTATTTATTAATTGTAAATAATTATTTTTCAACTAGCATAAAAATGATTAAGATAGCCAATTATTTTATTTCATATCAAAAATTTATTTGCATGGAAAAAGATTTAATCTTTACATATTTTATAGAAGTAAGAAAATATCTTTAATTTACCTTTTAATTACCAAATATAACTTTTGAAAACGTTTTTTTATAAAAACACTTTTGATTTTATGCTTATATTCTAAAAATATATCAGTTTTAAAATATTTTTGCAATTATTATTATGTATATACTTAGAATTTTGATTTAAAATTGTTTTTTCAACTTTCAAATCTATTTTGTAAGTTCTCTGAAGTGGATTTCATTTTTTGTTTTATGCTTTGAACTTATATTTTTATATTACAGATATGTTGAAATATAATTACTTCAAACTATTTTTCATATCTTCTTTAAACTATTTAGAACTTCATTTATCAAATACCGAAATTTAAAAATGTTTTTGCAGACATAATGCATTTACTTAATATATTTAGACTTACCATATTTAATATTTTATTATTTAAAGTATTTATTGTTTTATTTCTTTTCTACAATATTCAAAATAAAGTTTTCAATATTGTAGAAAAGAAATTTAGCAATTCTATGTATTTTGCAATTGCATTTGTGTTTAAAATCAGCATAATCAGCATTTTATAAAATTTGTATTTCAACAAATTAATTTCAAATGATTGTATGATTTAAATATTTTTTGCCCTCAAAATTGAAAAGGCTTTGGTTCTGTTCAGTGTATTATGTACAGTAAGCTTTAATATTAATTTAGAAAATTAATTAATTTTCCCTCAGTATGTTAAATGCAAAGTCCTTCCATGATTGCTATGTTTTCACATGGTTTTCTTAGAAAGTGCATTTTAAAAGTATTTTTTGATTCTATTATTTCAAAATAAATCATAATCAAAGCTAAGTTTTCTATAATTATTTTTAAGATAAAATAATTAAGAATATTTTCTTTGCTAAAAAATTCTTTGTTCTGTTATGAATTTTACAGATTTTCTTTTTCTTCTGATTTATTATGATTATAAGGGTCTCTTGTAAGGTTATTTATATTTAGAATTCTGAAAAAAAAAAGGTGTGTATAATTTATGCATTCAGTGACTCCAGTGTTTTCTGCCTTTTATTTTTAACTGTGGATGGATTATTTATTTGCTCTTAAAATTTGTAATTATAAATTTTTTTGCTATTAAAAATTGCATCTTTGATTTAAAATTAACTCAATTACTTGCAAAAATTAATGTGGGTATGAATTTTTCAAAAGTTTCTTAGGTAAATTTCCATGTATTAATTTTAAGTTCAAGAAATATATTATCAAGATTTTATTTACATTATTCAGTTCTATTATAATTCAGTTCTATTACCAGAGAAATTTTCTTTGTTTTTACATGCAAAATGAGAATAGCTCTTCAATGAATTTTGTAAGCATGCACATTTTATTTTATTATTTAAACAGCAAAATTAATTACATCTAAAATATCTTTAGTTTTACTAGGTTTATTTAAAAATAATTAAAATCTGATTTTTTGCATGAATAAGATAACTGAAAGTTTCAACTACTATCAGAAATGTTTCTTCAACTTTGTTGTACTTTTCTTGTAAATAATTTATATTTTTTATCCAAGAACACTTCTGAAATTTTATTGCATAGCTTATGTAGAAAACATTGTGAGATGATTGAATACATTCAAAATTTTATAATTTGAGTAGTTACCTTAGAAATATAAAATTATTAAAATAATTGCAACTATAATATTAATTTCTATGCATTTAAAATTGCTTTAGTTATTTTCTCACATTGTGTTTACTAATCATTATATGATTATATAAACCTGGTATTTATTTTAACAAAATATAAACCTTTTTAAGTGATTGAAAATTGAAATTAAAGAATTTTTTAATGTTATCTGTTAATGTTTTTGTGAAAAATATAAATCACTTTATTGCTTTTATTTTGTTTCAACTTTATTGCAACAGCTTGAAAATTCAAAATTTTTTAAACTATTCATAAGTGTGTGCACACATTCACACATATTATTAGAATAATCTAAGTCTATCTTTTCCATTAAGATATTATATTGATTAAAACTTAAAATAATATTTTTTTTTTAGGTTCTTGAAGATATTCGTTTTTGTGGTCCTTCTAGTATACAATCTATTGTTTGGCCAGCAATGAATAGATTAAGAAATTTAGCTGCTATTGCTCCTCCACACTCTGGAAAAACTATAGCCTATTTATTACCTTTAATTTCTAACTTAACTAGTGGTGCATTTTATGATGAAGTACCTAAAGGAAAGGGAGTATGTATTTATATTTAATACGTATATTGTTTAATTCTTTAACATGAATTTTCCCTTCTTTTAGCTTAGGTAATTTTATTGCATATTTGTGATAGATTAACTCCATAGTTTCATTTAACAAAAAGTTAATTTTAAAAAAAATTGCCAGAAAATGTATATTTTGACTAAAAACTACACTTTTATAATTATTTTTTTATTCGTATTCAGAATTAATTTACTTGATGCCAATCCTTTTTCAAATAACTTATTTGAGAATTTGTTAATTTTTTTAGAATTTGGATGATTAAAAATAACAACTTTAGACTCAATTTTGATATCAAAATTTGCTTCTTTCCCTTAGATATTTAAAAAAATGAAATAAATAAATGTTTAAATATTTAGCTATCTCTTTGATAAACTAGTTCTTTGATTTTAGATTACTTTTGCATTTATTATTCAAGTAGTATGCAAACCTTTTCAGCTCATGTTTTGAAAAATAATTTATTTTATTTAAAATTCTTGAAGTATTATTAATAATTTCATTCACAAGTATAATAAAATAAACTTATTTTATTATTTCTTGAAACTGCTTATTTTTAAAAGTAATCATATATATTGTTGTCATAATTAGACATTGCACAGTATTTTACAGCCAAGCTCTTAAAAAATCACCACAATCAAAATATCTTGTTTGAATGGAACATTAATTTGTCTCTAAAAAATGAAGGATGCTGCTATAATCTCATATGTTGTATTTTTAATGTTCCCTGTAAACGATGTCACTTGTATTTATTTTATTAAAAATATAATGAATATTATACTATGATTCTTGTGCTGTACTTTGTGCATTGTTTGTATGTAATCATTAAAATTTTAGATTAAAGTTGAGTACATTTTTATAAAAATTTGATCATATCATTAAATTTCACATATAGACTAGTGGTAATTGTTTTCCTTTTTAATGATAATGCTTTTTAGTGACTTTTAATGTGATGAAGTCTTGAAATTGAACTGTGATCATAAAAGTCTTGTTAAATTTTTGTGTGCAAGCACTCTAAACTTATAATCTTATTACACTCAAATTAAGCTAATTTTTAGTAAGATTAGGATCTCATGGTTAGCTTAATATTATTGTAAACTTAATCTTATAGTAGCGGATCATGAATATTGTAATAAGTCTATGTTTTTCATCAGCAACTTTTCTACTCATCTACTACTAATCTGTACTGAGAGTAAAATTCATTCTTCTATTTTGGATTCAATACCGAGGCACCTGTGCTAAAAGCATTTTATACTAAGCTCCAGATCCAAAATAACCTATCTCCATATGTTAGGTTTTCCCTCTTTATTCATGAAGTCTGAAAGTTCTCTTATGGAGCTGAAGTACAATTTAATATCAAGAATACCCATCATCAATCAAGTAATGGCAAAGGCATCTCATTCGTGTACAATATGATGTATCATTTCTGTGCTCTTACGGCAATATTGTATATATAATCTCTCTCTCTCTCTCTGTATATATATATATATATTATATATACCTGTTGAAAAAGTCTTGTCATATGAAATTTTATATGATTTTCTTTACCTTGTCTAGAGGGGTAGTCATGTTTAATAGGTACCGCTCTGTTCTAGCTGTGGATGGTCTAGAGATCATTTCTACCTCTGGTAGTGAAGGAATTATTTCTACTTCAGTTGATTTACTTTGAATTTCATTATTTTAAAAAAATACATGCTTAGAAGTTTTATTTACCTTTGTAATGGTTTTATTCTCAACAAATAAGGTCCACTCAGTATTATCCAAGTTATTTAGTAAGGTTATATAGCTTAGCAGTTTGCCAGACATTCTAGAGACTCCTTTAGGGCACTATAAGGGCAGTGTCTTTCAATTTTAGTTACAGGTTACACAACAAGGTTAGAGGGTGTTGTTCAGCTATCTTGTGTGCGGTAGCCTCTCAAACCCCAGGGTAAAGTGCATTAAACTATTTAGAGGATTATTGTGTATTGAGGAGAAAAGGATATCTTGCTAAAAATTATGAGCTATGCTAACACTGTATGAGCAAAGTAGCTCATACAGTGGTATAAAAATTATTAGAAAAAATTATATCTGATTGTTATGTTTGATTCATATTCATGTGATATCTGACATTTGATTCATAAGAACTTTTTGTTTAAAATGTGTTGAGATTTATTAAATAAAATAGCTCTTATATAAAAACTGCTACATTTCTTGAAACAAGCAGCATGCATACATTATTGTAAGCTTTCACTATTTATAATTCCAAGAACTGTAAATTTTATAATACTTAAAATTTTTTATACCATCCATCATAGTTTTATTGAATATGACTAACAAAACAAGTTTTCTGTGAACAAGCAATCAGGGTTTTTTTGAATGATCTCTTGGTGTGTTTATTGTTGCTTCACAATTCAAGCTTTGTTGTTACCAAAGTCTGACTAATAGGAAAATAAATTTTATTTGATCTTTTTGATTCAATTTAAGAAGCTGTTGTATTTATAAGATAGTGAATTTTTAAGTTTTTTTTAACTCTAAAGCTGTTTTGGTTATTAAAATTTAAAAACTGGTTTCCAATTTGTGTGGTTTGTATAATTTAATTATATGGCTAAAAATATGAAGGAATTATTGAGATTTAATTATTTTATTATAGTATCGGTTCACTCCATTCAGTTATGATTAAAAGAAAAAAATTATGATTAATAGAAATCATAGAGATTGCTTATGAAATTTTAGTATCTATGAAGTTGAATTTGATAGCTTGTATGGGTAAAATGTTTTTACTTCAGAATTCAAACTTATTTAAAATATGAAAGTCTTATTTACCAATAATATTATTGTTATAAAATCGTCTTTTAAATTGATCTTATTTTTCAGAAGTATTTAATAGCACTGTTATATATTAATTTCACTGCAGAATAAGATAATTTCATGAAATTAGTATTTTTGTGGAGTTAATTTCTTATTTCATCTAATAGTTCTCAATTGAGAGTAATCAATTGAATTTTGAGGTTCTTTTTTGATTCCAAATAAGAAAGATAAGTATATTGAAAATTTTAATTTTGTTTAAATTGTAAATTAAATAAATTATAATAAATAATTAAATGTGTAAACTAAAGAACACAATTCACTGTAATTTAGTTAATTCTAAATTTTCTTTTATTATAAATTATATGTGTTCATGGAGGCTTATTTGTAAGTGTAATGTTTTTATTGTGGCATAAATATTAATATATTTTGAAAATCATTTTAATCATTATAATAAATACCTTACAGCCATCTGTGATAATTCTTTGTTCATCCTGGAAAAAAGTTCAAGCTGTATATGATTATTTCCAGATGTTTGGGAGTTCTTCTAAAATTAAAATTCTGACTTTCTTTGCTGATGGCAAAAGTAAAGAAAGCAAAGTAAGCATTATTCTAAAATAATCTTTTCAGTAAATCTTTAAGATATTATAGCAAAATATACTTATGTTCTGAATTTTAAGGAGTTTATATCAAACATAAGGTTCGATTATTGCCAAATAAGTGTATTTAATGGGAGTTTCAAAGTATATTTACATGTTATTCATATATAGTTAGTACAAGGTAATCTATAAGTTTGGATAAATGCTAAAATACATAAGAAAAAAATAATAGTACTTACAAATATTTACATCTAAATAATGAAAAGAAATTTCCCACTTTATCATATTGTGATTTTTACTTCTAAGATTATAGAACAGAATTATTTCTAATTTATTCTCAAATTTTTAATCCATTGCAAAATATTATTTTTAACAATGATTAGTTTGCAAAAAATCTTGAATGAGTGATTTACTTTCTTACAGGTTAACCCTAATCTTGATTTTTGATTTTAATCTTTGCAAATATAGAAGTCTGTCAAATATAAACATTATTAAATGGTTTTATGTATGAAATAAATTTTCTCTCACATTGAACTTAAGTAGGTTTTCTTATTTTTAATTTCATCTCAGGAAAATTGCACTTGGCAAAAGTTTTTAGATAATAAGTTTTCCGTCTTGATTTTTTTTCATGATTAAAATTTCTTAATGGTGTAAATAAATCATTTGTATCTTTAGTCCTCCTACATAGTATGCAACTAATGATGTATTGAAAAATGTTCATGTAAATTAAATCAAGCATGAACTTAAAAATTAACTGAAATTTTGCAACTTCAGTGTTTTAAAATTTTGCTGAAGTTAATCATTTTGATGTTCCAAAATAATCCATGTTTATATTTTATTGCATGTTCTTTTGTTTTAAGAATCACAATCATCATCCGGTAATAGAATTAACAAGTTTTTGTTAAGGAAATCAAGATCTTTTTGTTCATTTTGACTGAAGATTCTGAAGGAATTTATCTTTTGAAGAATGCTTCTGTGTCATGACTTTTTTTGTGATATGTTCTCAAAAGTGGTCAATTAGATTAAAGTTCGATGATTGACTTGGGCAATAAAAACCATAATTTTTCTTAGCTATAAACTAATTTTTTACCACTTTGGATTGTATCACTTCCTTTTAAAATCAATCCATACTTTTCCTTTGCTATTTTTTATATCATTTAAGATGATTTAAAAAGCATTATGTGAACTTCATTGATGTTTATGTAAGAGATGTAATGAAATGAGATTGATTTAATTAAAAGTAATGTTATTATAATTTTTTTTTTTTTTTTTTTTTTTTTTTTAAAAAAGGTAGTTTGTATCATGAGTGTGCTGCATGGAGGAATTATATTTTGGTTTATCACATATATTTTAAGGTAAAATTACTAAATGAATATATCTCTCTCTCTTCATTCTACACTGAATAGTTTTTTTTATATCTGTTACTATTGGATAGAGACAGAAAAATGAAATTTCATTTTTTTATCTGACTTCACTAATTAATTTTAATCTTAATTTAATAAATACTTAATTTACTGAGGTACAGTTAGCAGTTAGATTCCAATAAGAGCTCTTTTTCAACAGAAAGTTTTAGCATTATATTTTATCATAGAAAATTGTAATTAATGAGTACTCATTAAAATACCTAAAAGCTCTTAGTATTTATTTTTTTTTCCTTTCCCCTTTTTTGCCTATTTTTTTCTTTATTTTTTTATGTACAGTTTAACTATTTGAACTATTGTATTTGTGATCATTGATTTAATAACACTACAGCATAACAAAAAAAAAAAGTTTTTTAAACTTTTGGTTAATGTTAAAATTTTTGTGAGAAACTTATTCTGATGAAAATTTGGATTAAATAAGAGTTATTGAATGATTTTTGTTTTAAATTAATGAATTCAGCTGAAATTGATAAATACATTCAGAGTATATTTTTAATCCAAAAGTAATATAGATGCATAGAATTCTTTTGTTGAAAAGTAAAATTAATACTTTATATAAATTAAAGAAATGTTTAAAAATTATTATTGTCAAAAATTATCTTAATTTTCTGTGGTTTCCGGATTATTACCAAATAAAGAAAAGCTTAACAGAGTTAAAAATTTTGACTGTAATCTTTATGAAGTGAAAGGTTGGAATTGAGGTTTAATTTATTTAAGTTCAATCTAATGTTTATTTTATTTTATTTTTTTCCCAGCAATTCAATTTTGAAAATTCACATTGATAAATTAGCAAAAGTAATTTTATGTTTTGATTTCATATAATGAATTTTTAAGCTTGGAAACAGGAAGATCAAGAAATGTATAACTCACACAGAACAATAAATGTTGAAATATTTAAAACATTAAAGTAAATCAAAATTTTCATGAGTATTTCAGTTGATGAAATGTAATATGCTTAATTATATGGAGATTATTTTGAGTTTAATTATTAAGTCAATTTATATATGTATTTAACATTGACTTGCAATTTAATATTATGTAAATCAAGTGCGTACTTTTACTTTTCACAATACTGTATAACTGCTTCTTTTTTTTTTTTAAATCGATAAATTTTACTCTTTTAAGTTATATTTTATGTGTAAACACAAATAGGAAGGAAGAATTTTTTTACAAGTTGGCTGCTTATTGAGCTTATAGTAATTGATATTTGTATTCTTTATTATGAATTTTAAAGAAAATTTGAATTTTTATTCATTATATATAGATTAGTTTATAATGACTAGAATTAATTTATTGGTAGTAAATTATATGTATTTGTTTTATTTTTACATGTTGTTTGTTTTACTTTATTAATTATTTGTTACAATAAAAGTTTCTTAATATACATTTTTGCTTATTTTATTGCATATTTTTATTGTATGTATTATTCTCCAATTTTTTAGGACAATTATTTTTTCATAAAGTAAAGAGATAAATTATATATAACATAATTTATTTTCACACATGCTTACTTTTGTCTGATCAGTTATTTATTAACTTATTTTCATTATTTAGATTTATGCTTTAGTTAATGGTTGTGAAATTGTGATTGCTGTGCCTTCGTGCCTGTTGCAATTACTTAAAGAAAAAGCTGTAGATATGTCAAGATGTTGTCATTTAATCTTCGATGATGGAAACAGTCTTCTTTCTCGACAAATGAACGATGTGTGTAAATTATATTGTTTTATTTTTTTTAATTTTCTAAATTTCTGTCTATAATTTTTACCTTTGTATAATAATATATAATAATTTAGTCTTAACAAATTAAAACCTTTTTGATTAAATTAACTTAGTGTTTTAAATTATTTAATAATTATATGACTAAATTACTGATATTTTAACCATTAACATCTTTATTCTCTTATATTTTTGCTTGTTTTTATATTTTTACATAAACTTATAAAATTTAGTTTTTATAAATAGCTATATAGTTAATATGATATTTAATAAAATTTGAATTATCTGTTTGTTTCTACACGATTTCTCTAATTTTTTCTGTTCTGTAATAGTAATGAAACTATAATTATATGAAATTGGAATTTTGCTCCACAATTTAAACTGTTCGTAAAGGGGAAAAAAACAATTTCTATCCTCATTCTGTGCTTGATCAGTGAGTGGAATTTTTGAAAGGATTCTCTTAGTTAACAGGTAGAGGGTTTCCATTAGGGCCTTCTCTTCAACAGTTTGCATTCAGTCCTTGCATTGAGCTTGTCTGTTTTTAGTGATTGGGAATCCACTTTAAACTATTGGTTCCCATTTAGTGAGCTTCTCATGTATAAAAACTAACCATTGTGTAAAAGCAAGCCAAATTTTTTAAATTACTAACAAATATTTTTGTTTTTGAAAGTATTATTAAACTGTTCTAACTATTCCTAATGACTATTTATCTTCAACTTTATATAGATAAATTGATAATTTATTATTATTTCAAAAATTTAATCTTATGAGAAGGAAAAATTGACTTATAACTAAATTCAGTAATGTTGCTAAAAGCATGTTTATTTTACAGATTAGGAGTCTAATGTTGCATTTTATTGAAGAGATAAAGTTACGTCCACCCTTATCAATCCCACTTCAGATCCTGATATGTGCTGAAAGATGGACAAAGAGTGTGTCTTCTTTTGTGGATAAATTTATGAATAATCCCTTATTATTATTTACATCATTTCTTGAATCTGCTATTTATGCCAAAGTGCCTATATTTGGTCATGTCTGTTCTGGAAACAAGAAAAACAAATTGCTAGGTAAATATATTGCATTTAAAATTTGTATATTCTTTCAAATTTTTATTGATTTTAAATGTAGCAGTTTTAATTTATTTTCTAGTGTACATTATCAGTATCAATAAAAGAATACATTCCTATTGATCTTCTTTTGCAGATCCTTTTTTTATTACTGCTCTATTACTTCTTTTATAAAACTTCAAGAGAAATATGCATTATTGATGTAATTAATTATTTATTTTTATCAAAAATAAAAAAAAAAATCCTAATTTTTATTTTTCTAATTTATAAATTCCGAATTTATATGACTCTTTTTATAAAACCGGAAATTATTAAAATAATTTGAATATGAGCAAGACTTTGAATAAGAAGCAGAAGATTAATTTTTAAGTTGTAAATGTTTTTTAATGTTGACAGAGAAGCTAACAAAAAAAAAAACTCCTTTATTCAATATTTTTTGGTTTTGGAATAGTTTTAATTTTTGGGTTTAAGTACCTGAACTATGAACTGCCAAATGTTACTTGGATGAAACTTTTTATCTGGGTAAAGTTGTTGCTACTCTTTTGTGGCAAAATAGCTGTTAAACAATTTTTACTATCAGATTTTTTTATTCAAATTCATATTCTAAGCATGTAATTTTTTTTTTTTGGGGGGGGGGGGTATTCTTCTCTTTATAAAAAATGTCTGAGCTTTTATTGACTTTATGAAACAATAAGCTTTATGATTAAACTTTTATGAAAAAAATATTATCTCTTGTCTTTTTCATGGTTTATTAATTCAATTTAAGTAATGCATTTTTTTCATTTTGAAATAGTCACTTATTCTAACTATTTATTTTTGTATTATTTTAATAGGAAAATTATACTGACTGAAATTGTTATTTCAATTTAAAAATATTTGAAAAAATACAAAACTTTAAATTGAAATTAAATGTTATATCAATTTCGTACAACTAGATAATGTAAAATTAAAATATGTAATTTTCATTGTATTGGATTTATTCTAGGTCTTCACTTATTATAATATGGTATTTCTACAATAATAAAATCTAGAACTATTTTATAAAGATAAATTTTTAAATTTTAGAATGAAATATCTTTTAATTGATTGTCATAATCGATTAAAAAATTATCTACATTATAATATATAGAAGTCAAAAACTGATATCTTTTGGCAACTCAATAAAGATGCTCATCTGATCAATTTCTAAAAAATGAAGTTTGCATAGCTATTGCCTGATTACAAAAATTGCCTCAACTGTCATTCGCAATCTGTTTTTAAAATCTCTCATTCATTTATATCTTTCAAGTCTAAGAAGTTTGCTGATGAAATATAAGCCAGTAAAATTAGATTGAGTTAGATTTAAACTGTGATAAGTTGATGAAATATATAATAATCAAAAGAGATGCAGAATAAAATTATGTATTTGAATTGAATTGCATATGTGAAATTTATTTCAAAGTTGAATAAGAAATTTATATTTTTTTGTTAATTTTTTACTCTAAATGAATCAGTTTCTTATAAACTTATAAAACGCATGAATTTAACTTTAATATAATTAATTTATTAAATATGAAAGTAAATCACTAAATAATAATAGTTTAATTCAGAAAGATATTTCCCAAATTTAAAGGCTCAGGGCTCATCCTGGCTTACTGTTAGGACACATTTTTCGGAGAAGATCTTGGATCCAATCTCAATCCGTAGTGAACAACTTGGAAGGAATGTTGCATATCTACCTATTGCATACATATCTTAAATGATTCCTTGGCAGTTTTCCCTGTTTTCATCCTTGTGACAAGGGAATACAGGCTACTACTCATAAAAAGTATTTCAACTTAAATATGTAATAGATGCTTAAGGAAACAGTATAACAGCTTTTAACTGTTAGATTTTCCACTATAAGATTTCAAAATCTAAAGGTTAACATATTAGCTTTCATGAATCTGAAGCATAAAGGATTAAATTTCTATTATGTTTGAAGTTTATTTTTAATTAGTTTTATTTAATATCATATGCAAAAAAAAATTTTTTTTTGTGTTGTAGAAATTTTGCAGAAAGTTCAAAGAACAGTTGTTTGCACTTCTAGTCGAGAAAATGCGATGGACATTCACACCTATTTGACATGTGAAGGTGTAAGAGCTTATGTTGTCACAGAAGAAATGGAACACTATATCTTTGATGGTAATGCTCTAAAAGTTTTGACGGCTGGTTCTATTATATTTGTATTATAATAAAATAGGAAATTATTTATGGTCAATGAATGACTTTATAATTTGAGGTTTAAATATTCCATTTAAGCAGTGTAATATATTTAAAAACTTTAATTTATTTCTAATATATAGCTTGGAATAAAGTAATGTAGGAATTTCTTATTTAAAATTATATAATTTCTTTAAAAATTTTCTTTATTTTTTTGAAATTTTTTTTTTCAAAAATGATATATTCCTATATCAACATTAAATTAGGTTATTTTTATATTGCTTTTATTTTCCTATAACATTGTTTTCATTAAATAAACTTTTGGAATAACCAGTTATATTGTTATTTCATTCACCAATTTATCACGGGACTAATTGTTTATCATTAATATTAGTGACATCTCAGCTTTATATATATATATATATATATATATATATATATATATATATATATATATATATATATATATATATATATATATATATATATATATATATATATATATTATAAATTGAAATTGGACATATCTCATTGACTTATTATACATAGGTTGTTGTAGTTTTGTTATCAGTCTTTAGAATTTGTCTATGATTTCAAACTTAAAGGTTATGCACCAACTTCTGGCTTATCTTATCAGTTCATTTTAAAACTCTGCATAAAATTATAGGTATTTTGTTACAAATATATGTGAATGGTACCAAAATGATAATTCTATCTTGTATTGAGAGATATTCAGTTTAAGAGATGAATCCAAGATCTACAAGAAAAATTTGAACTACTCATTTATTCAAACCAAACCTATTGTTAATGAGATGTTTTTAAGCTATTGTGCAGATGAAGATGTAAATACTGCTATCTGTATTTTGAATGATATTTGAAGTTCTGTTCTGCACTTGGGAAAATGGCGATGAATAATGTTCAATATTTGGATTGCTCAAGTGTCCATAACGCAATGTATTTTCGATATATCGCTATCACATATGAGTTTTAAGGCAATGAGATTGTGTATGGACCAGAATGGGAGAATTTTATTGATTGTGGTTGTCTTTTGTTCTTGGAACTTGCATCTCGATTCAATTGAGAAATAAATTCCTCTTGGAAGGAAGCCTATAAATGGCATAATTGTAACTTAATGTTGGTTTAATTAGCGCAAGCAGTATGTGTGAGCAGACCACTCTTGATATCTTTCACAGTGGTCATCTTTATGTTGTATGGCAGGTGCTTAACCTTAAACTTTATTTTCTATGGCTCAGTACTTTAACTTGAAATAGGTTCCTACCTATTTCTTAACATCTATTGATTACCAGAAGATGCAGTTGTATTACAGTTTTGATGCTGTTTTCAAATTTGTTTTTGGACTTGGTCTAAGTGTTGCTACTGATTAAATGAATAAAAAATAACATATTTGAGCAATAGAGAATAATTTCGTGGAGAATTTTGCTATATTTTATTTAAAATAAGTTTATTGGAAAATAAAATGCTACATTAATTTTTTATAATTTTACACCATTTAGTTATTGAGATGCTTTAAAATGGATATTTTTTATATTCTTTTTGCATTTCAGTTTAAAAAGCTTGAGAGTATCTAAAAAGGAGCATAGTTTTTTTTTTCCTAATATCCTATGAATGGTGAAAATTCCTTTTTGTCTATGTTTTTGAAATTTGTTATAGCTTCATTATTGATACAATATATTTTTTACTCTAGGGAAAAGTAATGAATGTGGCTTGTGCCTTCCATCATTATTAGGAATAAAATTGTATTATTTCTGCTAACATTAGGAAAAAAAATACTCTGTATGTTTCATTAATGTTTTTTTGTTAAATGTGTGTGAAAATGTTCTCTTATCTACAAGATATATTTTGTAGACATACAAAATATATTTTTTCTTTTTTTTGTTTTTAATATATTTTATTTACCTTCAGAATATAGTGTCAGTTATATCTAATCCTTTTAGATTTGAACCCTGTAGAATTCTACATTGGAAGAAAAAAATAAGTTAAAACATTGTTACATTGTGGGCAAAAAAAACTTTTATTATAATTTATAATTTTGTCCTGGATTAAATTCTATAATTTAATCATATTTCTTAATACTCAAAAAATAAAAAAAACTATAAATTCTACTTAATGCAAAGTTCTATGTAATTAAAAATGTATGAATTTAATTATTTTGAAGTATAACTTAGTTAATTAAATAAATTTATTTATTCAAAATTTAATATATTTTATTGTAGATGTTTTAAAAGATTGGCAGTCTGTGCAATCTTTATCTGTTCCATATTGTTTAATTATAACTGATGCAGTTTTGATTGACTTGCCTGTAACAGATGCAAATTGTCTTATACATTATGATGTTCCTGAAATTTCTCGCCTTCAATTTGGAAATCGTTTTAGTTGCATTTCTAATCATTTTACAAAAACTGTAAGTTATTTTTTTCAAAAGAAATACTTGTATATGATATGTCTGATTTAGTTTATTATTATTATTTTCTTCTTTATATATTAGATGCATTTATATTTTCATGAAAAATTTAGTGTTGCTGCATATTTAATAAGTTATTCAATTTTATTTCACTTAATGCTTATTTTTAAGTTAAAGTTCACCATAAAATTGAACTTAATTATTTATTTTTTATCCTTTATTTGATAATTGATGCTTTTTTTTGTAATTCATTCTACTAATTAAAATATATGACATTCAGAAAGGGTTAAGCATTGAAAAATTTATTCTAAAGTTAGAAAAAATTAATAATCTTAGTTATACTAGGAAATTCAAAATGCATGTAATCGCTTTCAATGAACTTTTTTTATAATATGCTATAGAAAAATTGAAATAAATAATTATAGACTCTTCTGATACTTAAAAGCTATGAAAGCTATCCATGTTGATAAAGATTATTGTTATTCTTCTGATAGATGGTATTCTTTAATTGATGTAACTTTTTTAGAAATCTAAAATGTTTCATAGTGATATAATTGTTAAAGTTTTGCTGATACTGATACAGTTGTTTGCTAAATTGCATTGTAGTAAAAATTACGTATTAAAAATATAGATTAAAGATAAAAAAAATTATTATTAGGTTTTTATAAAATTTTCAGAAACATTTTAAAGTAAAAATCTCTTTGATGCATAATTTACACTTATCCATATTTTTAGAGCTATTCATAATAAAATATAAGTTAATAAAATAATTTAGGTCAATTAAAACACTAATATTGATTAATTAATGAATAAAATTTGTTTAAAACATTTTTACCAGCTATGAGAAAGACACTTGTAACAAATTATTTAAGTTATTTTAAAGTTTTATAAAAAAAAAAAAAATTATTCTACAATAAAATAACGTGACATTTTTTAAAATTAATACATTTTTAAAAATAAAGATAATCTTACAAAATACAAACAGCTAAATATAAATTACATTATAAAATTTTGCATTTACATTGTGACACATTGTAAAATTTTGTGAGTTATAGAAATACCTAAAAAAGAGTAGTATTCTTCACAATAATGTAATAAAGTAAAGAAAAAAAATATATAAAATCTTTTTATTGCATACTTCTTTTTATAATTTATTGCATTAAAAAAGTCATATACACACTTAAAAGACTGAAATAAAAATTAGAGTGAGCAATTAAGATGTATTAATGATCAATGATCTAATTATTCATAGAAAATATCTATAAGTTGTAAAACAATTTAAGAATGAATTACACCAGTTTTGAGAACTCTAGTTTCTATTTTTTAGTTACACCTGTTAAATTTTTCTTGCAAATTAATTAACAAAATTTTTGCCTTGTAAAGTTCTGTTAAGAAATTCCAAAGTTATTGATAATAGATCTTTTCTTGTGATTTAAAGTAGCAACTTTCTTAAATTATAAAAATTTTTCTGCATGCCTTCCAAGTATAAAAATGAATATAATCTGTATTTTATTTTAAAAATTTTAAATGAATATGGTTTTGTGACATAATGAAAAATACTTATGGTTCTGAAATTTAAAGTAGTTTTATTTAAATTTTTGTATATTTTCTTAACATAAAAATTAATCTACTCAAAAGAACTTTAATTTCTTATTTCTATTCTTTAATATTATTAAAATTCATATGCACAGTATAAAATAATTGAAATGAATTTTTAAAATTGTGTGAAATTTTTTCTAATGAGTATTTTTATTTGTTACAGGACCAATCTGACCAATGTGTTGCTCACATTCTAATATCAGAAGAATGTTTTTCTCAGAGTAAATCCTTATTGAAAATTATCAATAAGGATACTAGAAAAATTTCAAAAGATTTAAAACATTTGATTAATAATGTGCCTGAAGTATGTTGAAAATATTAGTTTTGTCTCATTCTTAATATTGTGAATATTATAATTTCTTTAGTACATTTATCCAATATTAAGCAAATAACTATATATCTAATTAGTATAGTAATTTTATAGCATACTTCAAATTTCACAATTTGTATTCTTAAAATATCTAAATATTTAATGATTTTAACTTATTAAATATTTTCATTCATTTCTGTTAAGTATTTAAAAAACATTTTAAATTTCTAATTTCAATTATATTTTTTAGGTGTTAAAAAGCACTGAAATCCCTCTTTGTAATTATATGAAAGCATATGGTGCTTGTGAACTTCCTCATTGTGTATTCAGGCATCATATTGACTCTACTGTTGATAAGCCTGCCATTATTCCAAATGAAGGTGATATCCAATGTTTAGTCACTCATGTATTTGATGCCAATCATTTTTATGTTAAAATTCTTAGATATACAATATCAAGTGAAGGGAAAACTCATAAATTAGATTCACTGAGTGCTATTTATGTGAAAATTGGATTTCAGTTGAAAAAAATCTATGCCTGTGAAGAAAACAAGAAAAAAGTTACTACTCCTTTGGTGGGTGAAAATTATGTTTTTGAGGAAAATAATTTATTCTTTAGAGTTAAGGTAAATATATCTTTTCATTTCAATTTACATCTGATATTTTTATAGATAATATAATGTAATTGAAAAATTATTATTGATTACATGATGTTGTGAACTCATAAATCTTTATGACAAAATTAATCATGAAAAAGTTGGTTTAAATATATTAGTGTGAAATCACTAAAAGTATTTGTTTAAAAGTTAGTATTAAGAATTTAATCTGAATAACATACACACACTGAACTTTTTGTTACTAAATCAGCAAGTTGGTAGAATGTTTTGAATGTAAAAATATATATTGTGAGAATGCTATTTAAAGAAAGCAAAATAATACACTTCAAAGAAAATGTGAATTTTACACTTAAAAACATCACTTGAATTTCTGTAAGAATTGTAGCATTCTTTTTCAGTTTTGCTTAACAAATTTATCTTATAAAATACCTAGTACACTAAAATTACATACAAGCTACTTTTAATTTATTTCATTGAATAGTAAAAGTGCATAAAAGTATTACAGTGAATATTTAATGTAATTTGCAAACAAAAAATGAATACATTTATCTTATTTTGTTCTGAAAATATTCAAATGGAAAAATTTTTGGCCAAAATGAAGAGGAAAATGCTTATAAATGCTCAAAATCTTTTAGATTATGAGACAAAAAATTTTTCTAACAATTTTAAATACGTTATAAAGGTAAAAAATAATAAATAAAAAAAAATAATAAAAAAAAAACCTTTGTATTGAATAAAGTGCAAAGATTGCTTAGCAATTTCTTCATATTCTAAAAATTAACTGTAGATAATTCTAGCATCTGCATTATTAAGAGCATTACAAAACTAAACTAGTTGTTAAACCTTAAATATATTGTAACTTACAGCTTATTATTTGCAATATGCACTGTAATTAAAAAGCTACTCTTACAAAGTTGGTATGTTTGTTTATCAAGCCTAAGGGATTTCAGGTGTTTCACACCCCTTTTTGTAAGTTTAGCAAAGTAAAGTATTATTTGCCTCAGGCAGTAATTGGGAGGATGACCAGTTCTTCCTCACTAGGTAGTCAGATATCCATTGTTGAGGATATGTTCACATTGATTTTGGCATCCAAAGTTCTTTCCCTGTTGTGATGTGGATATGAAAAGAAAAATGTCATGTTTAGGTGTCAATCTGATCACCTAGCTATGGTTCAAAATTATGAGCTGCTTCGTGATAAATGATTATTTCAAGCTCATTAACCTTAAGTACATTCCATAACTCACTTGCGTCACTCTACGTATTTATCTATCTATCTATCTATCTATCTATATATATATATATATATATATATATATATATATATATATATATATATAAAGTTTAGTTAAATGGTAACTAGGAAATATAGTCACCAATAGTTTATTATATTATTTATGCTGTTAATTAGTCCTTGTGTACAAAAAATGACTGTTTAGCGACAAACAAAACAAACTCATGAAAATAAGTAAAAAAGAAATCTTTCCAATGTTATAAAATATAGCTCTATTGTTTTTGAGTAACTGCATAATCAACTGTGGCAATTTTTGATTTACTTGGTTTCTTTATTATTACCAGTGCTTTTTACAACTGTTATATATATATATATATATATATATATATATATATATATATATATATATATATATATATATATATATTGATGATGTTATTTAAATCCTTATGCATAGTCATTAAATGATTTGTGCTATATATCAATACAGTACAGTAAATAATATTTTTATCTAAAAAATATCGTTTTCCTTCTGCAAAACATAAATTTTAGTTCAAATTTATGGAAACTAATTTAAACTTTCAATATTTTATTCTATTTTATAAATTTTGTAAAAAAATCTTTTTTATACTTAAGTTTTGTATTTAAAAATTAGGTTTTGCGTTTCACTAAAGGTTCTCAATACTCTTCTTTAAAAGAACTGGTTCTTGCTTTTCAAGATGAAGGTTGGATAAAAACTTACAAAAGCTGCAAACTATATCACCTTGTTAATGGTGTAGAATTGCCACCACCACTTTCTGCAGAAGTTTATCTATGTGGTGTTTCTCCAGCAGATACTTGTCCAGATTGGAATTATCAAGCAACACATTTTATCCACAACATGATTTATGGTAAAGAAATTCATGGAAAAGTAAGTTTATAAAATAAAAATTCACTGTTTATAAATTTTTATGATGATGTAATTTTATGATAATTTAAAATTAATTTTAATTACTAATTTTACTACTTTGATAATGTAATTAATTAAAAATAATTTTTAATTTTACACTATTTTCAAGCATTTAGGTCTCTTGATATGTTCTTGATACAATAGAATGTTAAAAGGTTATCAGTTTTTTTCTTTATTTGAATATTTTGTACCCAAATTTATGTAAAGAAGTGGTTTGTGTCATGCCCATGGGAAGAACTAAAGATGACTATTTAATGTACCAAATATAACTGTGCATTGTTTTTGGAGTATAGACTGTTTTTGATGTTAGGCATGGGGGATTCCCCAAGCTGAGCCAGAGATCTTAAATGACTAAGCAGTCAAAAATGTGTATTGGTGTTAGTGGAATATTATCACAATTAATGCAGAGATGATAGGCTCTGTTGCCATCTCTTTTGATCTTCATATCTTGATAATGACTGGTTTTAAGGCAAGTGATGGTCTAAGTAAGGTCTCTATTTGCATTTATTATTTTTTTAAAAAAAATCCTTTTTACATTAATAGCTACATGTCAAAGTGAACATTTTATAATATTTCTGTCTTGTAAGTGAATAATTTATTTTCATGTTAATAAATTAAGCCCTTACTTTAATTCCAGTATCACTCTGAAACAAATGTCAATGTAATTTTTTATTACAATTTTTTGAATGAATATTTCAAATTTTTTTTTTTTTTTTAGATTGTTCTCTGTCTTCGTGATACTTTGTGGCTATATCCAATAACGCTCAGAGAAAAACTTTTGTTTGTAAACGATTATGTGAATCATTTGGCTTTAGATACAGCTCTTAAGGAAAATGGATTTGCTGCTGAAAATTGTCAGCATTTATCTCTGTTGCATAAAGCTTGTGAAGGCAAAATAGCTTTCCCCAAAGTTGCAAGTATGTATGCTGAATGTTTATGTTTATAGTGAACTGAAAATAGAGTGTAAGCCAATATGGCTAAAATTTTCTCAAAATATTTTTTTCTTATACTTTTATTTATTGATAAATAATATAGTTAATTATTTTGGTTTTGTAAACAATTGTCCATTTATACATAAAGGAGGAATTTTCTAATCTTAATTACTTTGTAGCATTATTTTTCACTATACAGTTTTGTGTTGTTAGGTTAAAACTTTTTTATTATTGCAATTCAATTTGGTTGATGATTAAATTTTGCAGCATCACCTGGTCCGAACATGAATGTACAAATTGAACAAGTGGAAATATCACATGCTTTCTTGGATCTTGGTATGAATGAAGATGTATATGTTTCTGCTATTGTATCTCCTCATCAATTTTATGTGCAAAGAGAAAAATTTACTGATTGGTAAGATAAAGTTTTACTATGCTCACATCTATTTTATAACTTGCATAATATTCATTATTTTGATAACTTAGTTTCTTTAAATATTTTTAATAAATTTGAATTTATGTGTGCAATATATATATATTTTTTTCCTTTGTAGTTTGGACTCTTTATTAGATGAAATAAATGACCAAATTGAAAAAAAATTGTTGAAAAAATGTAAAGTTCCGCAAAAAGGATTGCATTGCATTGCTCCATTTCCTGAAGACAACAGGTTATTTACCTTAAAAATCATAGCATTTGAAGTTTTTTTATATTGTTTAATGATTCACTATCTAATTGCATGCTACTCATTCATTTATGTACAATTTTAAAAATATCTGTTTTAAATATATAGAGAAAATTTATTTATGCGTTTTTGTATATAATGCATATTTTTATCCCAAAAAGTAAGATAAAAATAAGTTTCCCATTCTTTTTTGATACCTTGAACTAAATCTTTGGATTCCATTTTATTCTTCAAGATTACTATTATTTTGACTAACAAATCAATTATCTTCTGTTAAATTTAGCTCTTAGATATCTTACATTTTCTAAGTGTCTTGAATTATGAGAGTTTAATTTCATACCATATTTTTGTTATTTACTTAAAACAGTTTCTTTGTGAACAGATACATATAGCTTCCTTTTGTAAATATTTTTTCACTTGACATCCACATATTCCAATATTTTAAATTTCTTTTGAATGTTTTACTGCTGCATGCATCTAATGGAATGATTTAATATTAATTATCTTGAAATAACTGCCATTTATTAAATCAGAAATTTACCCATATTATCCTTAACTTAAATTAGATTATGTTTCAAACTAACACTTTCTGGATTCTTTAGGGCACTTGGATATTTTTCCCTAACTTGTCTTATCCATAGTTTTAAAAAGAATTTGACCATCCATCCAATTTCTTGTACTTATACAAATAGTACAAGAAAGGATGCATATTCTTGTATATTCATATAAATGACTTTACAAGATAAGACCATTGTATATTTCATGTTTTTTTCATAAAAAAGAAGAGAAAAAACGATGCAACTTATTAATCGAATATATCTAAAAATTAATAAAAACTTAGCTATAAAGTATATCTGTGAATAAACAATGATTGAATACACTAGAATAAACACTAATCTATTTAATAGTTTTTTAATAATTTTTTAAAATAATGCGATTTAAAATTTTGGACATCTAAAATATCTTTATTTAAATACTATTTATTTTTTATTCATAATTTTATTTCAAGAAAAATGTGAAAATCTTCTATTATTCAAATATCCAATTTATTGTTGTATAAATTATAAAAGCTAATGTGAAATATCATTCTTTTATATTTTATTAATTATTGAACATACAAATTATATTTTATTTTACTAAATCATCATATTTTTTTTCTTTCTAGATATTATCGTGCTGTAATTGTGAACTTCAATCCAGAAAATGATGAAGTGCATTTATTTTATGTAGATTTTGGTGATACATCACGATGCAAAAGCAATTCAATCTATATTTTACCTCCCCAATTTTCGCTATTGCCTTTCCAAGCGATAGAGTGTGAACTTGATGGAATAGCCCCAGCTCATGGAGGATGGTCTGATAAAGTTATTGATAGTTTCTATAATCTGACTCGTGATAGTGTTGGTAACATGAAAATTCTACAGTTGCAGGTATTATTAAGCTTATAAATACTGGTATTCTTTTTCAGTAACCTCATTTTTTATTTGATAATTATTGAAGTATTTTTGTAAAATTTAAGCGCTTAAAAACTTATTTATTTGATTTAAGTAAAAGGGTTACTATGTTGTAAATTTTAATTATTATAGCCTTAAAGTATGTTTATTTCACTAATAGACAAAACGAGAAAAAAAATCTCATTTTCATCTATTATTAAAGTTTTGCAATTTTTTAAAAAATTGGCTTAAGTATTAGGGATGCTGTATGTATTATGTAACAAAGATATTTGTTTCTTTACATCTATGATATAACTTCATTAGTTTCTTACAACTTATTATATTCTATTAATAATTAATAGATGGTAAACTTGCATTTTTACCTTGTTGGAATTCATGCAAAATACAGTGTCTTAAATGAAATTCATCTGTAGCCTGTATAAATGATCACATTACATTTAAAACAATCAGGAATCTTAATTTTAGTTTTTTGTTTGGTCAACTTATGCTTTGTTTGGTCATATGCATCATCTTCATTTTGGAAACGAGTATCTTCTCTAAAATACTCCTATTCTTTTCGTCTTTAGGACATAAATGCATGTCTTTTGTAAGATTAAACCATCTGTCTCATTTGTTGAATTGGTGAATATTCTAGATTTGGCTCTCTTATTTAATGAGCAGTTTCGAACGTTATGGAGGGTGGTAAGCTTTCCATTTTGATCATGGAATTAAAATTCTGGATGCTATTTGATGATTAATTGTCTATCCTATGAGTTAAACAATTCTCTTTTATGACCAGACATTTAAACTTTAAAGGATATTTGATGTTGTTTTTGTTCTCGTGTGCTAGCTAAGCTGGCAAATTGGGGTGGGCTTCTCCACTTTTCCAACTGAACCATATTTGGTGTGGAGTCCGACTTCTTCAGTACACACACATGACATAAGGACCCGTTTATAGAGTAGGCAACCATTCACACCTCATTCACACACAAGGAAAGGACAAAGACAGGATAGAGAGAGAGAGATTGTACATCCATGCCTGAACCGGGATTTGAACCCAGGACCTTCCTATCCATAGTCAGGCACGCTGACCACTAGACAAATTGGCCTGCAAAGGATATTTGATAAAAGCATCAAAAGATATTTGAAGTTACGTTTATGTGATAAATATCTCATTTATTACACTAGAGAATATTTCTTATGTGTATATTGATTGTAAGAAAAAAAATATAATATTAAATTATAATTATATATTCCTTAAAATTTAGGAAATTTATTATTAAGAAAATTTTAAGGTACATTTTTTTATAATTGTATAATTATCTGTGATAATACTATTTTGATAATTCTGTGCAATTATCGACTAGATAGACAGATTTACTCAATGAAATAAAATTAATTTTCTATTTGATTGTACATTTTATTACCATGTGTTTATTTTATTACATTTATTTTTAGGTATAAATTCCTTTGAAAATGTCATCTAAAATTCTGTATTCATAATTTTTAACGAAATGTTTATTATCTAAATTTATAATTTTATTACTCGTTGAGCAGTTACCACTTATGTAATGGCCTGGAGAAAATTGCCTCCCCCTCCATATCAAGATTGAGAGAGTAGATCCTCAGGTGGTGTTATCTATCAAAGGAGTTTAGAGCAAAATAGCATACTTTCACTTTCATAGTGCTTTGGTCATAAGAGAAACGCACCCTACTGACTTAAATTTTCTAACAACATAGTGAGCTTGGCTTGTCCAAGTGTCATAAGTAACAACATATATACATTCGGAGATATATAAAAAGCCATGTCTGCACCAAATAAATAACTTACTTAGCTTCTTAAATAAATACTAGATATATTTCTGCTGCACTTCTGTACTTTCTTTTTCTGCTGTGCTGTCTTTTAATTGTCTCTAAACATATTTTCTTTTTATTCATGCTTTTTAAATATGCATGTGTAAATATTTTTCATTGTTTTATAAAGTCATTTAATAGTTGAAAGAAAGAATTAATATGATCAAAGAAATTAATTTAAATTAATTTTGTTAAGAGATAGTAATATATTTGTTAATAACTAAATGGAATAGAATTTTTTAATTCTTAAATAAAAAACTGATAAATAAAAAAAATTCCTAAATAAAATTGAAAATGTTTGTTTCATGTATTAATGTGAGAGATCTTGAAAATTGTAAAGTTTTAAATGTTGTTGCTGGGTATGAATGTAGAATTTATCTAAATTATGTGTCATTTTTAATATCATTGACAATAGAAGTCAATAGAAAAAGATCCATTTCATTGCTCTATATTATGAAACATTCATTGTTTAGGTGATTAAATTGTTGATAAGTAATTTAAGTATGCTTGTTTTGTGCATATCATTATCTAATATATTGAAAATTAATTCATGTAGTTTTGAGGTAATTTGGCCATATGTTTTCTGGATTAAAGGAACATAACTCTGTTTTAAATGAATTTCATAGTTTCATAGAAAACTTTTAACTAAGATTTGTTTGAATTTGAAATTATATTGGAGACTGTTTTGGTGCTATTAAAGTTTAGAAAATATTTTATGCATTTTAATTTACTACTAAAAGGCTTACACTGGTTGAAAATAATTAATTTGTTTTTATTGCATTTCATGGTCAAACTTCTGTTGAATTTATGTCTCCTATGAATATCAGTTTAATAATAGAAAAATAAAAAGTAAAAAAAAATGTTTTTTCAAAGTATGTCCTTGATGTCATTTCTGAAATAAATGTGTCATCAATGTGATAATTAATGAAGATCAACTTAATTCTGTGTCTAGAGAGAGCCCCAAGCAAAAATGTTAAATTTGCCTGAACAAAAAAGAAAAAGACAATATATATTAATGATGGGGAGGAGATTACTTCTCTGCTTAGTGAAATCAAATTTGCTTAGAGAATTTAAAATAAAAATAATAAAAAAAGCTCAAATAATATAAATGAACCTGAAAAATTTAAATTGTAAAAAAATATTTAACCATGAAAAATGACAAATTAATATTAAATACAGTGTAAACATATGTTATTGTCAAGCTTTAAGAAACGGAAAATAAATGTTTTAAAACATAACAGTATTGAATAATTAAATAATTAAGTGAGTCATGAATGTGCATACGTAATTAGTTGAGTAACATTTAAAATTGTTTGAAAATAAAACAAGCAGTTAATTTAAATAGCAACAGTTAGAAGCAATAATTTAAAATTCAACACATAATAGCAATCATTTAAATTTCAACATCGTATAATTAATGGGCTGCAATTTTTGCATTTGATTTAGTTTTCATTTTTAAAATCTCAGTTTTTCATGTATTTTGATTTTAATAGAATCAGTACAAATTATTAGTACAAAAGTGCTGTATAAAAAAAACTTAACTCTAAAAATATTGTATTTTATACAATATTCACATGATTAATGTATAAATAAGATATCTTTTTATATTGTAGATATAATTATATATATTTTTATATTGCAGATATAATTATATTTTATATTGTAGATTTAATGCTTTTGAAATAATTATAATTTTAAACAAAAATATTATTTTGAAATTTTAGAAATATTTAACTCTTTCTCATTTAAAAATATTGCATTGCTTAAAAAATATTACACATATATTTTACTATAAAGTTGATATATTTATTCATTGTTTGAATGTTAGCATTTCCTAAACAAATTGAGTTATGAATTCTAGAAATCTTGAAATTAATTTTTTTGAGGATCTGTTGAAACCCTTTTATATTCAGTCAAGCTAAGTAGAATTTCTAGATGGAGGTAGTAGCCAGGTAATTTATTAATATTGTTTATGTATTATCATATCTGATATTTTTTAGTTTCTGTCAAGGATTTATTTTAATGATTTGTGCCTCATCTCTTCTAGTTACAAGTATAGGCTTCGTCAATAACTATCTGACAGAACTCCACCATAATGAAATATAGAAATATTTATCATTGTTACATTGCTGATCTTCTATGTTGCTTTCAGTAGTAGTTAAAATAAGAAAACTCTTCAATCTTTATGATGAACTTCAAAATAAATTGATTTACTTAATTAAAGTTATTTACTGTGTTGATTAAACAGTCTGATCTAAATCTAAATTAGAATGTATGGGGCTATTTTGCAATTATAGGTTATTGTAAAAAATTGTTACATAATTGTTTTGTGAACAAATTAAAGCTTTTCACTGAACATATTTCAATGAAAATACTTATTTTTGAGTCAATTATAAAATAAACCAACTCTTTATAGTTTATATGCAAAACTCATTTACATATTGTGCTTATTTGCATATAATTTTTTTTTCTTTAAACAACAGCAACTTTTCTTTACAGTGTATTATTTTTGTTTGAATTTCATAACTATGTTATATAATTTTGCTACATTTTATTGTATTAAGGAGTAATTTTAAGTAATAAATCAAATTTATTAAATTTGTGCCTTATAAATCATTTCTCTAAAGCAAATAGTTTTGAATTAATTTTTTTACAGATTTAATTTTTAGAATTTTTGCTTGTGTAATGATATATGTATTCAGAAAGTTTCATTTGTTATAAAACATTTTTTTTTTATGTTTCGTAAAGGAAACTATTATAATTTGCAGCAACATTTAAAATAAATTGAAAGAAAATTATCTTTATTTTGTTTGAGCAACAAATACTGCTGAAGTGTTATAATATAATAGTTATATTTCACAAATAATGAAATCTTACTGTTATAAATTGTGCTTATCTTATATTATTACTGTGATCATTATCTTTTTATTGTATTATAATTGATGTTGAATTATTAATATATTTTAGGCTTATACAAAGTCTCTCAGTTACAGTGGTGGTAACCATTATATTATTGATTTATGGGATTGTGAAAAGTCACTTTCAGACCAACTTTTGGAAACTGGTTTGGTAATTGCTTCTGATAAAGCAGATGTGGAAAAACCATCAACTGCTCAACATAAAGAAATGTGGGATGGTGTTCCAGAAGGATATATTATATCATCAGATGAAAATTTAAGCACAGATGAAAAAAATAACAGAGCGCTATTTTGTGCAGTATTAGCAAAAATGATGTTGCAAGGCGAAAAGCCATCAATGAAAGAAATTAATGAAATGGACAAATGTTTGAAAGAAAATTGCCAAAATAATTTGAATTCAGACACTGATGTCAAAATGGAAGGAAATTTAGCTACTACAAAAAAAGATCAGGAAGATAAAAGATCATCAATAAAAACAGTTCATAAGATGCCCACATGTTTGAAAGAAAATAAAAAGCACCAGATGAATTCAGATGCTCGTGTCAGTATGAAGAACAATCGACTCACTTTGAAAAAAGAATTTCCTTATAATAAAAATGAGTCCCTAAGTCCTTTTCATAGATTACAGAAGTTCTTAAAATCTACAAAACACTATCATTTAAAGAGGTAACATGATTTTCCAAATTAAAATTCCTTTAATGATTGTAATATGGAATAAATAATTATGTTATTTATTTTTCCCTTTTAGTGCAAGACCATATATCAAATGGTGGGATTCAAAAGATAAGCTTAATGTTATGATATTAGTCAGTAATTTAAAAATTTATGAGTTTGACCTTCAAGAAAGTGGATTCAAATTTAAGTGAGTCATTTTTATAATTACATATTGACAAAATTAAGTAAACATCATTATTAAATTTGTGATTGTATTCTTGTGTGAAAGGTGCATTTTTGACAATATAATTTCTCTTGTTTCCCATGTTTTCAAGGTGCAGCAAAACTGGATATTTCTATGATTTCTCCTCTCTTGTAGATTTATTAAAATTTCAGTATTTTTAGTATTAAAATATCAATTTAGTCATGAAATGTTTTGCTAAAATGAATTTAAAAGATTATTCTTTGTAAATAGGTATTTAAGAAGGGAATTGCTTTATTAATTTTATTAAATGATATTTTTATTTGCTGTTTTTTGGACCACTACTTCTACATGTACTAAACTGCTGCAATTCTACGTTATTTGCTTCATACCTGTTTACTCTATTACTGTAAATAAAAAGTATGAATTTAATTATGATGATTAAAGAAAATCGATGTATAATGGATATTTTTGTTGTATGTTTTGAAGGCTTTCAATAGTTTTCTTTTTTTATATATATAAATGCATAAAGTGTTGAAATTTTTATTGATTCATTTAAGTAATATTATTGCTGTATATATTTTATACAGTATTTCAGCAGGACTGCCATATTTTGTCCTGGGGATAGATTTCTGCCTTTTGAGCATTTCCTAAATTAAGATTTTAATTAAAAATTATGTTTTAAAGGAATTTTGCTAATTAAATGTAATATTTGCCTCCAAATAATAATATAGAAATGAAAGGGACTAGACCAATTTTATCCAAACTGGTCTACAATGTGAGGTTTATTCTCATTCACACGGTATGGATACAAATCTTACAGGTTGTAATAACATCCATGGAAATTTGAAAACCAGTTTCTCTTTTGTTGGTAAGATACTGAAAACATGCTGACTTTTAGTGTAGTTGAAAATGAAAAATTTATATTATGTCATTGTTGGACTTGCATTTAAAAACATTGAAACGTTAGTTTTGAAACTCACTGAAACAAAAAAAGCTATTTTTTAGCGATTGCTGTTCAAAATGAATGTGTTAAAATAAATATTTAAAAAATATATGGATGAGCAATTTGCATAAGAAATATAAAAAAAATGAAAGAGCTTGGATTTTACTTTTAATAACTATCGAATGAACTCATATCATTATTTTTTAAGAATAATGATGTAATAAAAAATGACAAATCAACTCCACAGATTTTTCACAGTAAAAGTCAAATGGCCAATTTTTTGTATGTGATGAAGTTATTAGTCACAAATCAACTATCAACGCATTTTGAGTTGAAAATATTTTTATTTTTATTTTCGATCTAAAAATGATTAAATTAATATTAAAAACAAAGCATGGAAAAAAAATTAGGAGTGATAAATTAACTTAATCCTGATTAAAGAGCAGAAAATTTTGTGTTAAGTATATAATGAATTATTGCTCTATAAGTCATAACACATTTAGCACAAATTATTTATCTAAAAGAATGAGATAATCCATAATGAGCAAATTAAATCATTTTCTTTAGATATTGATGAATTTATGGAAAAAGATGGACATAAAATATTAAAAAATACTGTTTCAATTTTGGATGATGAACAGGATATTGGGTGAATTTTTCATTAAACATTTATCTACTATAGTATATATATGCTAAAATTAAAGAAGTTTTAAATGAAAATGTATATTTAATATTTGTAAAGTAATAAATTGTTTTTTTTAATAGTTATTTTATTGTTCATTGATCAAAAAGTGTTTTCAAAAAAGTTTTTTCATGAAGGAAATATCTTTTGCTAATAAATGGGGATTCTGAGTGGAACAAAATATTATGTTTATGCGAAATATTGGTCATAGTCCTGAAAAACTGCAGTTGAATCTGGAAGAGAATTAATGGAAAATTTTATGAGTGATGCTTCTGAAGCAAAGCATTTACTTAATAAACTTTAGGCATTTGCTGCATTTTAATGAAATTTTGGACTTTTCTCTTGCAAACATAATTTACTTATACTCATTGAGAATAGATTTTCATAGGAGTTTCTTTATGTGTGAAACATTTCATAAATTATACTATATTTGATTGTATTTCCTATACTCATCTTTATTACTTGAAGAAGAAACTCGAAATTAAGCATTGTATATGAGGAAAATTCATTGAGTGAACAGGAAAGATAATTGTATGTAAGAAAAATATTTTAAAATTTAGTTAACATTTAACATTGAAAAGAATCATCATTATAATTGGCTAGACAACTTAATGTGAGCCAATGCCTTCTTTTGAAGATTTCGCCATGACGACCTCTGAAAAATCTTTGATTTCCAATTCTTATTAATTGTAAAAAAATACGACTCCACCGAGTTAGCCCATCTTAAAAACAGTCTTCTCCACTTTCTAGTTCCAGTAGGTTTAAAGTGCAGTACCTTTGTGATAATGTTGCTATCATGCACATGATCCAATCCAGTTCATTTTATTTAATTTTTTTGGGTTGTTTATATATCTTATATAACTCTTCGTTAAATCTCCTTCTCTTGTTAATGCTCCTTTCTACATCAACAAGAATGCTCCTCAAAATCTTCCTTTCAAATAATGTGATATCCAATTTAATCATAGTCCACATCTCAGAAGCATATGTCTAGACAAGCCTCCTAAGAGTTTTGTGAAATAAAAACTTGAAGGTAATTAATTCTAGAAAGAAACCTAGAGTTGAAGAATTTTCTTTGGCCAAAAAAAAAAAAGGTCCTATTTGCTCAAAACAGTCATTTTTTTCCAGGAGATATCCTGTTATTACTAGTAATAACTAAATATAAGTAATAGAAACACTTTATTATTTAAAATTGATGTAAAGCAAATTCAAGATAAGGTCTGCTCCAAGATAAGAGCCTGTATTTTGTCTTCCCTATGTTAATAACTAAGGCCATTTATTTTGCAGCCATCTCAAAGGCAAGGATTACATCTTTCAAAAAGAGAATAAGCAATTTTGTCAATATTATCCACATATGTGAGAAGCTCATTGAAAAGAATAGAATACTTGCTAATTTTTTTTAATATTATATTTTTTATAAATTTTTGCCATTCTTTTTATTTAACAATTTTAAGAATGTCTTTTTATGATCCTGTAAAGAAGTATAAATTTTTATAATAAAATTCTGTAAAATTAAGGAAAAGGAAATATTTATAGATAAAACTATAATAAAAATCTCTTAAACTTATCAGGAAAGTAGGTACTTGGTGAAACATTTATTTCTTGGTAATAAATATTATATTAATTTTTTTCATTATATATATATATATATATATATATATATATATATATATATATATATATATATATATATATATATATATATATATATTCAAAATGTAGAAATGAAATATGGATATCAATGTATGGGAATTTTTCAATTTTTACCTTCTGTACTGTTTTTACCTTCTTACACTCCAAGTATTTTATTGTGATAAAGAACTAAATTTTATTGTGATAAAAAGTAATAATTGTATTCAGTCAATAGTCAATTATTACTTTATAATTTCAATTATATAGTAATAATTGAAAAAGTGACAAAAAAATCAAAAAAGTGACATAAAAAGTAATAACCATGAAAAATTCAGAAGTTGTATCCTAGATAAAATATTAAAAATTGAAAATGTTCAGTTAAAAAATAAATATTTTATCTAAAACAGCCAGAATTGATTTAATTTTTGGTGTTTTTATGATTTTAAAATAACAAAAGATGTATTTTTAAATGTTTTAGTGAAAACTACTGTGACTCATTTATTGAAAATTGCTATGAACATAAGTAGTTCAGTCTATCCTTTATTCGGCATATAAACATAAACACTCTATAGATATTAAAATGTATGATGAAAAATTCATCAAATTTTGAGTCTAATGTTAAAATATAATTGTACTAAAGAAATTAATATTTCTCAAAAAAGATTACAATATTAAATGTTTATTAAACAAATTAACCATTGTTAAAACTGCAATGGTTAATTTGTTTAATAAACATTTAATATTGAAATCTTTGCATTATTTTGTTGCAGAAAACAATGAATATTTTAACATGAAATTTTCAATTTCCACTGTTTTTTAAAAGTTTGTAGTATTATTGTGACAAGAAAATAATTAAAAATATAATGACATTAAAGAGATTGATAAATAAATATTAATTTCTTAAATTTATTTTTATATAATGTTCTGTAATCATCACACTCCAAGTATTTTATTGTGATAAAGAACTAAATTTTATTGTGATAAAAAGTTAAAGAACTAAATAAACTTAAATCAATTAAAATATTTCCAAAACAAAATATTTTAATTGATTTAAGTTTAGTATTACCCTTTTTTAAATTCAAGTTACTTTGATACACTCTCTCTCTCTCTTGGTGAATTGGGATTTACTGATCTATAACACTAATTGTATCATGGTTGCCATAAAAAGTCAATATATTGGAATATTGGATATGCATAACTTTAATATATATTGGTAACTTATGCTTGCCAAGTTTATTTTCTTTTTCTATTATTTTGTAATTTCATTATGACACTTCATAATACATTTTTGTGAAGAATGATTTTGTTTTCAAAATTTCTTATTCTTGTTTATATTTTAGTGAATAATAATGAAAAAAAAATTGAGAACATTTAGATTTTTATTTTCTAATATATTTCAGAACAACAATTAATAATGTTGAATATTGCTGTGAAGAAATTTTCTTTACTAAAGTTTCACTTGAAGATAGAAAAATAAATGTTACACCAGAAGGATTGCAAATAATTCTTTCAAAAACAGAATCTTTGAAATGGCCTCGTCTGATAAAAGGAAGTTTAAAAGTAAATATCCTATCTTTTATTTAACTTATAAATTGATGCATTTAAATATACTTTGGTATTAATGATATTGTTTATGAAACTGTGAATAAGATTTTTAATTTAATTGGATTTAATATTTTTCTCTTATAAATCCTAGATAAAATGTACAGGATTTATGTTTCTAAAAATAAGAAAAATCTGGAACTGTGTATGGAAAGGATTTTTAGTAAAAACATGAAGCACAAAACTTTAAATTTTCTAAAAATTTGATAGTTTGATTTTTCATGGATTTTCTAAAATGGTATATGTAAATAAAATTTATTAAAAATTTGAAAATAAATGACAAATCATTAAAATAACTATGTTTTTTAGTTTTCTAAAAAATAACTAAAACTTTTGTTGCTTAAAATTTTGCCAGAAATGAGAGTTGCTATTTTCCAGTTATTTAAGTAAATAGTATCATTTAATAAATAAAAGTAGTGAGAAAAATGCAACAGAATATATTTGTCATATTTTCCAATTTTGAACTTGGAAAATGATTTGCTAATAGATACTAATGTGTCAAGCTTTTTCAATACCTGTTTAAATTTTAAAAAATGGAAAATTGTGAAAAATATTCTATTTAATTTTACAATAAAAATATATTCTAAAAATGAATTTAAATTATTGTATACAGCAATATTTCTAATATCATATTTTTATAAATATATTGCTTAAAAAATTTTATAATTTTTTAAAATTATGGAAAATTTTGTATTCAATTTTTTCTTTTCGTAGTCGCCCTATATTAAATATGATGTAAACCATATTGAAGATTCTGATTCTGAGGACTTTCCTATTGGTGCCTGCAATTTAAATCTATCAAAAAATACTGTCAGTAAGTATCAATATTAAAGTACATAAATATTGTGTTTCTATTTTTATCTATTTTAATGCATTCTTTTTAAAGTTTTGCATCCCATAAAATGAATTATGTATATTTTTTATGATAATAATTAAAGCTATTTATGATATTGTTTATACCTGTGTGTTAAATTATATATTTAGTTGTTTTAGGCATTTTAAAAACAAATTAAATGTTTCTATTTAAGCCCTTTAACAATGTAGTTTACAAATTTCTTTTAGATTTTGCTAGAACTATGAAAATATACTGAAAGTTGCATGCTTCATTTTATAGATATTAAAATTTGCATAACTTTTTATTACATAGACAAATTTCCTTTGATTATTCACATATTTCTTTTATAGAATTTAGTCATTAAATTATTGTTAAGTAAGATATTTATTTAGTTTATATTTTATTTTTCTAAAGGTAAAGTTGAAGGTGGTGCACCCTATTTTTCTGATGAGGATGAAGAAGGCACAGAATCTACTGATGAGGAAGAAACTTATGTTCAGCCGTGGAGAGAATTGGCTACATATAAAGATCCATTTAATATATTTACTTAATGAAGCGAAAACAATTCATGATCTTTATGAGCTTATTTTGATTTGAAATGTATGCTATACAATGTATTGTGATATTTTATAACATAGAATATATACATTGACGAACAATATCGCTATTGCTTGACTTAATTTGTAAATATGTGTATATACATATAGAACTTTCATGCCATTTTTATGTAATGAAAATGTTTATAAAGTTTTAATGTACCAATTTTTCACATAAAGTCCTTTCTGATCACACATTTACTGTTAGTATTTTTTAAAGAAATGTGTCATTTTTTAAACACTTGAACAAAATGTTTAAACATGCATTATTCTTTTTACAAAATGAAAATTTGAATGTAATTTTTATTGAATAAAAATTGCATTGATGATCTGATTTTAATAAAAGACTTGATATATTTTTAGTTGTTTTAACTATTTGGGTTTTTAATTTAATTTCATCGCTGCATTTGGAATTTAAATGCATGAAAACGTTCATATATTAATATATTTATGAGTTTCTATAGATTTAAAAGGATCTCATTCTAAGGTATGCCAGTTTTCCATCTAGAGTAAGATGTCTGTCTTTTTAAATTTTCGGAAATTGAGATTTCAATTTTAAAAATTTCCTTTTAATAATATGTAAAAAAAATTCAGTTTAAGGGACTATACAAGAAACTACCAAATACAAAGCAGTTATTTTATTTTTGAGTGAAAATATTGCTACTTTAATTCCTAAAAATAATTAAATTCATACAAAATATATCTGATAATAAATTACCTTTGACCACTGAAGATTGGAAAAACTTGAACAACATGTTCAAACAACTCAGAGTGACTAAAAGCTTGAGAGAGTGTTGTAAGCAAATTGAATAATAGTTTTTTTCCATTAAAAATTGATGAAATTACAAATAAAATAGAAGTAAAATAATAATATTTTTAAAATTTTTGATGAGAATAAACTGATTACTACATATATATATTCCAAAAAGTGAAAATGTAATAACAAAAAATATGTATGTTAAAATAAAAGAAATGAAAATGCTCTGAATATCTATAAAGTAATAAGCTGTTTGTTTTATATTTACCCACTTATGCCTAGATTGGAAAATAATTTAAGAAAGCTTTTTGTGAAGAAAATATCTACTTTTGTTAGCATGTGGTAATACGATCTATAAGTTAACAATTTCTACAAAACTTTGCTTTTAGATTCTTAAAGAAATAATTGGGATATTATTTGTTGGACTCTGGGCATAAACTGCATTTGATTGTAGAATCTTTTAAACTTTCTAGCAAACTTAATTTGCTAGACCTATTAAAAAAATATTTCTTACAGATGCTTCTGCGGTGAAAGATTTTATAAATTAAATGATGCATTGATACTTCTATATTACTTCTCAGATAGTTTGTTATATGAATTTTTTCACGTAAAAAAAAAAGAATTGAGTATAAAATATTTAAGTAATATTTATATTCAATTCTTTTTTCATGTGATATACTTAAATAATATTTGTAAAATAATTTCAGGAACTGGAACAGAAAGTTTTGTTTTAAGGAACAATAACACACGTACCTATAGAGCTGACATAGTTGGTGACTACCTGGAGAGTGAAGGGATTGCGCGTATGGCATGGCCAGCACATTCTCCCGACATTAATCCCATTGAAAATTTTTGGGATACTCTCTGACGTGCTGTATCTTCACATTAGCCACTCTTATTGAGCTGAAAACTGCTCTACTAGAAGAATGGCTATTGCTTAATTCTGTGGCTGTTGACCATCTAATTGATGGTTTGGTTTGTTCTCAACTATCATTTTTTGCACACGAGGACTAATTAGATCGAGACTTATGATTTAAAGTGGTTTCTGAACCACTACAAACATCCATACCCAAAGTGGGATTAGAACCCACGAACTGTTGAACTGAAGGCAAGAGCATTAAGCATTCGGCTGCCTGCTCGGCGACCATCTAATTTAATTGAAAGCATGGTCACAAGGTGTAAACTTTGTATACAGATGAGGGGGGGGGGTCACATACCTTATTAATGTCCCTTTTTTCATTTTATGCAATTTATTTTCACTTTATACATAATTCTGTTTAAATCTCTAGAATGTTATTATCTGATAACTTACAAAAATTTAATATTGTTCATTTCTGTATATAATTATTGATTTTCTTTTATGCATAAATATATATGCTACCTTCCTGCCGAATTATGTGTCAATCAAAGCAGCATTTGTTGATTTTTTTTTGTGCTTAACTATTGGAAGTGAGTGTATCTATTTTAGCCAAAGCTTTAACCATCTTAATTTAAGGAGAAATTTCAATTTCATCCTCAGAACTATTATTAAATTCTAAATTTGGTTTTTAAGCGATATCTTACGTAGTTCCTTGACCTGTTTTTTTCCAAATATTTTAATCTCGTCAAACTTTACATGTATGTTGTCTACTATTCTGCTCTTGCTTATTATCCAGACTTTATACACCTTTCTCTAAATCGAATCATTATGCCAAACTTTGCTCTTGGTTTTAATTTATTTCTATGAACTTTAGGCACATAAACCAAACACCGAAATGTTTTCTAAATTGATGGTTTAAATCCCAAACAACCACGAAAATCCATACGATATCCCAGAGATATATCTCAGACATTTATCTGGTTATCGCTTTGTCTCTTAGATATCCACACGATATCCGAATACCTACGTTAGATGTCTACACCAGTTATCCAAAGAGTCGCAGCAAATGGATATCTCTTAGATATTTTGGATATCCTTTCAATGTTTGCTAAATATCAATAGGATGTTCCATATCCATGAGATATCTATGAAAATAAAATACGATATTCAAGATGTATCCAGATAGAATCTTATTAGATATTTTACTTATTTTTTAATTAATGTAAACTAGAATTATAAAAAGCTAAAATGCATTTCTAACAAAATTTTCATAATTGATGCAAGTATTTTCCACATAATTTTTAGAAGTTATTAACTGAAACACAGACACAATATTTTGAAATATTACATAGCAGTTGCAAGTATTTTTGTGCGTCCATTTACTGTTTTATTGACACTTTATAATTTAAAAATCTTACTCAACTGTTGAACCAAGATTTCAATTTAAATAATGTAGAAACGCAGCTTATATAGTAGCGAGTCTGGTCAAATAGAAAAAGGATGGAAATTTAATCGGTATAGTTGGAGGTGGAGATACATATATATATATCAAGGTCCAAAAAGGGTTGGAAGAATAAAGAATCTTCTTCAAACAGAAAAGAATCTGAAAGAGTGAACAGCGGAAGTGTGATAGACCTGAAGTTAGAAAATAAAAGTAAGCTTTTATGGGGCATTGTAACTATTGCGGGAAAATAGGACATAATGAAGCAAAGCAATTCCAGAAAAAAATAAATACATACTTAGAAAATTTTTACATTGAGGTGGAAGATTTATTATATTCTAAACATAATAGAGTATTTCGAATGCATTAGAAAGTGCTAAAAGATGCTCCTGGTCTATTCTGCCGCAACAACTCGAAGTGATTCAGAAACTTCAAATCCTTGTCGCATTCAAATTTTCTAGTCGGTAAAAAACTATGAATCAGATATCTTGGGCACATATGATACAGATGTAATTCATAGAGATATAAGAAATAAGATAAATTTAAATAATGTTTTCTATGCACCAAACATGCGTAAAAATTTAACATGCGGTACAAATAAAGATATAACAGGCTTTAAAATCGTTCAGATTAACAATAATATGGCAATGTATAACCATAAAAGATATATACTTTAAGACTATACTTAGACTTAATAAGTTATGTCTTGAGAGATTACACAAAACCTCAAATTGTGTTTGTTATTATCCTAATAGCTTTCGTCACTTGACGTTACTCTTTTCAACTTTTAACTAAAATTTCAAAGACTGCAAATAATCTACATAAAATATCGGACTACTTTGCCCCATAACCGATCTGTATGAAGGCGTGCTTAAATGCAGTGGAATTAGGTAGATGTATGAAGAAAAAATCTTCAAAAATGAATCTTATACATGTTATGATTAGTAACATTTATTAAAAAAAGTAAAGCTAGACAACTAAAAATGCATTCAACAACAATTTCGTCCATTTACCAACTCCTTCAGACTGATTAGTATATCTTATATAAAGAGATTTAATGCAGTTATAATGAGATTAAGCATGGTTGGTTAAATTCACGGTGGTTTCCATTATTAAAAAATACAGAATAGTTACAGTTACACGAATATGGCAAAATTTGCTCAATCGCTAACAATATTTGTCAGACAAAAAGATTTTGATCACATAGGGAGAAAACTATGGTGGTAACACAGGCTTTTAAGAGAACAAGATTATATTCCCTTTAATTAAGTGTTGAAAAGAAATACAGAGAATGTATTTTAATTTGCATTGGGAGAACTTAAGAAACTTGTGTGCAAAACATAAGCAAACATGTAAATCTTAAGTGAAAAACCAGAAAATCGAAGAAAATGGTTTCTTGTGTGATCCGTATCATGAACAAGCAACTCAGTAAAAAAGATAATGTATGTACAAATATCAAGAGCTAAACCTCATAGGTCACCGAACAGCATACGCAAAACGCATGTGTTTGCAGCGCACAGGCCAAGCCAACAATAAAAATTGGGACGAAAATGCCATTATAGTCCTTTGCTGCAATTGGGAACGAGTTCTTTAATGAAGAACGAAATCATTACAATTTGAAGAATGATTGGAAAGCTGAAGCACAGGTATAGTACGACCAATGTAACTGAAAAGTTACAAATTAACAAAAATGTCGTTTCGTGAGCTTGGAAAGTCTTCAAAACCATATTTACTTTTGTTACAAAGGTTGGTGGTGTTCTCACAAGGAAAATAACTGCACCAATACCTTCCAGCAGGTGAAAAAGTATGAAACCTGCCAGAAATGCATAATAATGATGTGACAGGTATCACAGGGTTTGTACAGATTTCCAAGAATCAAATTCCAGGAGTCAAATCAAAAAATTCCAGGAGGTTTTCACATTCACCTTAAATAATTTTTTTTAGTTTAAAAATTGTTCTTAACCAAATATGCATATAATTATGCACATGCAATATTTTTCATTCATTTCTGTTAATAATAAAAATAAATAATTACAAACATGAGGCTGTTATTGCGTTAAAACTATTAATGGTTATTTCAAAAGCCTTAAATGAATTTACAGCTATAACAGAATTTTTTTTTTTTTATTTAAATAATCAACATTCTATATAATACTGAATTATACATTGTATAAAATAATGAGTAATTTTAGAGATTTTCGATTAAGATAGCAAAGCTTCTTTTAAAAACTTTTGCATCAAACTTTTCAACAATGCATGAAAATCTCTAGCAATAAATGGTAATATTGGTTTACCAGTGTTAGAAAAGGTTCAAATTTCAGAGCAATAAATATAAAAAAAATTGCATTTTGCAGGAGAAAAAAAAAAAAAAATTTGTACACTTTTACATAATATCAAAAGTTTTGGTACCAGGATAAGGAAATTTTTTGTTTTGAACAAATGACATATATGTTTTAAGATACGGTAACATTTCCAGCAATCTGTTGAAAACACTTATATTTTCTAACCATCGATGTTTGCAAAACTTTACAGGAAATTTTACTCCTGGTTCAAAAATATCAAAGTCATCCCTACAAGTGAGTGAGTCCTTAAATAGTCAGTAAACTATACCTGCTGTTACCTCAACTTCTGGAAATGAGGAACACCCACTGCTGAAAGCGTTGTGTAGGATGTGTAGGCTGCAGCTTCCGATATTTACAATATTTGAATAACGTTCACATTTTAAAAAACCGACTATTTTAGTCATAACAGATCAGTTCACATATTTGGGCCATCCACATTGACAACTAAAGTAATTCACTGGTTCCTAATTCTAAGCACTTTTCATTCACTTTTTTTTAACAAAATACCTCCAGTTGAATGCCATAAAAAAAACGGATGAGTAATATGTTTTAACTGAATCATTATTCCAAAATCTTACACGCCAGTCCAATTGTTTTGTCTACAGATGATTATTTAAGCTTTCATCAAAGAGAAGTACATAACTAGAAACATTCTTAACTTTTTCTTTCAATAAGTTGGAAAAATAAGGTGCAATTCCAAAAAACTTAAATAAGCACACTTTTTTTTTTCAGCGTAACTGAATTGCTTTGCAATAGCAGTCTTGGAAACGTTGCTTGAAATTGTATTGTTACAAGAACTGTAGCTAAATCCATTGCTTAAAACTTTAAGGGTCCATATAATTTCAGCCTTTAACACTTCTTTTGAAGGAGCAAGAACCTAAAATTTCAGAACATGCTTTGGGTTCACATTCCAGTACAAGATCAGAAGAAGTGAAAAATCTTTTAAATGAGCAGATTTTTTAGCAGCTATAACTCGTTCTAATGCTTTTTCCCTTTCATATGGGATTTAATTGCCGATTTTCCCATATTTGAAATACAGAAGTCTTTCTTGCAAAACAGACAATGGGCATGTGTTTTTCTGAACCACACCAAGGCCAATCTTTGTATGACTTTTCCAGATTTCACTGGTCATTGAAAAGATACTTTCCACAAGACATATTAAATAATTTATTTCAGTCTTTATTTCATTAATAAACAAATTAATCCGGATTTAATTTTTATCAAGGAAGGCATGGAAATATGTTTTAACTAAAACATTTTATATTAAAATGTTATTATTCAACGAATTTTATACAAGGTATTTCATATAAGAAAAACAGCAGCAAATAGAAAAAGAATCAATTAAAATCGCCCGTCTTAATTGCGCAACATATTGACTTTTGTTTGGTGTGATCACTTCTCTTCACTTTACATAAATTTAATTACTACTAAACCAAATTATCATGAAGTTATTGTAGCTGAACTAGATCTACAATTGTCAACAGTTAAAAATACAAAATTTTAATATCGTTCATGCCGCCATCTAGTGGCAATGTTAAAAACTAATACTATTATGCTCTCCGACAATTTTATTGAAAATTTTAAATTAAAACAAAAGAATTATATAATTTTCTACAAAAAAAGAAAAAAAAACCCATCAAGGTAAGGCAAAATTCCAGGAGTTTCAAAGAGTTGTGTGAACTCTGGGTACGTGTTTACTATCCTGATATCTTCACAAAAATGGCTTATTTCCACCGTACTGAACGATGCATCCCTTTGAAAGCTGGTCATAGTAACACTTTATTGAATCGCGTTTTCTTTAATAATGAGTCGTTTCAATGCACAAGCGATTCTCAATGGCAATTGATTTGGTAATAGGTCGGAACATGGTTTTTATCCCAGAAACATCGCAATGATCGCGGAAAATGATTCTTAGGGTAACTCTGGAGTTATCGGTTACAGAGTCATTATGCTAAAAATGACAGCTGAACCAGAGATAGCTATTGTAAGGAAGTGATCCTTCCCCTTGTGTATCTCTTCCAAGGTGTTATTGGAGCAGACTTTTTTTTTTTTTTTTTTTTTATGCTTATGACAATGCTTACCCACATGGGACTCCTGTTCAGCAGATACTTTAAAGGAAAGATATTACTCAAATGAATTGGTTATCTTTTTTTTCTCAATTAAATCCCATAGAACATGTGTGTGATGTTTTAGGGAGATGCTTTGCGGCATGATTACACCTACTAGAGAACCTCTAGCAACTAAAACAGATTCTCATAGAGGAATGGGCACGGCACTCTTATCTTAAGAACTGTTGGACGGTCCAATACCGACTGAAAAGATGGTGAGAAGTTACCATTGCTATAAGAGGAGGGGTTATCACATGATAAGAAACATCTGTTTGTTTTCCTTCTTGAACCAACAATTTTTTATTACCTTACTGACATCAACAATTTTTATTACGTTTAAAATAATTCCACATTCTTTTATTCGTAACTGAAAATCTCTTCCTAATTTTAAATGATAATTCATTATACTGATTCTAAAATGATCCTCATAAAGGATAGATTCAATGAATAAAACTATTTTATGAAAAAAAAGGCATTTTTATTTAATAAATGTAGGCATTTCCACAGATGGCCTAAGTATTTTTATAACAAATAAGAATCAAGAAAAGTTTAAAAATTTTAAGAATACGTTTAATTGTCTGACATTTTTCAATATCTTAGAAGACTCCAAAACATTTCCAATCAAGGAGGTATAACTTCTATTCAGTTATTTTTTTTTAACCGACCACTTTCACAAAATTTTGCATAAAAATAAATTTTATAATCTTTTCTTTAAAAAAAAAAAAAAAAAACAATGATATAACAACCAATTACGCAGAGAAGGTACATTTTAGCACTTCAATTAATTTCATTTGTATAGTAAAAATACATTGAAATGAGATCAAAACTAAATGAAAGGATAGTTAATAAGTAAACATAACCATATTTTGCATTTAAAACACAAAAAATGTTTTTCAAAAATTCTATTCAAATATTTTTTTCTAGAGCCTATTGTTGAAAAAACTTACATAAATAAATAATTACTGAAAGCTAACTTGTTACAATAGTTTTATAAGATAAATATTTTAATAAGATAGCAACCAGCTATTTTAAATAAAAAAATAAAAAATAATAAATAAATAAAAATAAAAGACTTGAATGAAATTAAAGTAATAATTTAAATACATTCTTTTATTCAGTAATGTATATTTATTAAAAGTTGAGTTACATAAAAATATGAAAATGTAACTTAAAAATATGAAATTCTTTAATAATTGTAATTGTTATAATTATAAAACAAATTCTTAGGTAAATATCATAAGTTGAATCAGTCAACACTGAGAAAGGGTAAAAAGTTCATCAGCTAATTCTGTGATTTCTTTGACAGATTCGCATCTTTCCTGTACCATTTTTGGTATACCATCATCACCATGGTAAGCACCCGCAATACTTCCAGCCATTGATGCAATTGTATCTGTATCACCACCAACTGATATTGCATGGTACATAGTACGCATAAATGGATTCAAATACTGGAAATATATATGAAACAAAGCACTAACTTTAATTATTTGTAAGATAATACAAAGAAATGAGGAGTTTTCTTAACATAACAAAAAATTATCGGCATATATTTTATATTAGTGTGATCAATAATGTAGGTAAATTAAAACTTAGATTAATTACAAAAGTTACCTCAAATTCTGGGATTAAATGTAATCCTCTTAAAAATGAATATATTGCTGTCGGTACTGATCTGTGAGCTGAAACATCATTACCTGTCAATGAATAATGGTAGACACAGTGAATGGATTAAAAGTAATGAAATAATAAAAGACTATACTTTATGTATTGTAATTATCATATGCACAACAAATATAAAATATTGAAAAGTCACAATTTGATAAACTATTGTAGTTTGATAAATGAAATCTCTTTTAAATAAGAATCATTTTGCTATGATAATATGAAACAATCTTAAATAAAAATTTCCTCAAATAAATTTCTTAAGTTATTCAGGCTATGTATAACTTTAAGCTATTAAATCTAATTATATAATTAGATTAATATCTTTAAATTATTTCATTTGCTTTTGCAGATATCTTAAATGAATTCTTCATTCACATTGTTTATGTAAGTGATAAGAGATTAAAAAATATTAATTTTTGTATTAAATGTATGCACAAAATATTTCCTTTAAATAAAGACTTACTTCATCATGAAAATTAATTCTGGCATTGCATTTTCTAATCTAATTTAATAGTTGATAATATTTTAATAAATCTATATAAAAAAGTATTAATTGTTTAATATAGATTTATTAAAATATTAATTGTTAAATTACATTAGAAATAATTAATAAGTATTAATTATTTGTTTAATATACTTTTCATTAAAAAACTGAATTTTAGTAAAATTAATATAGCTATAATATTTATGAGTTTTTATGTGAAACAATAATAAAATGAATGAAAGTCAGTCATTTTAAAAGAGACAAATTTATGTTCAATTACGTCTTATAACTTTTTTATGATACATGTCTGGTCTTTGTGAAAAATATTTCAACTAATATTTATTAGATTATTTGAGAGCTTAATCAAAGTTAAGTATTGAAAAAGTCAGTTTAAGGAATTATAACACTTTATTACTTATCTATTTACATTAAGAAATTTGCTAATGTAATTGGTAACAACAATTGTAAACAAGTATGATACACTTATCTTTTTGTTAAAAATCTTTCAGATCAGATTCTTTATTGCTGTACTTACGAATTAAAAATGCTAATAAGTATTGTTATTATTATTCATTATAAAAAATCAATTTGATGTTATTAAAATCTTAAATGGTTTAGTATGCAGCTTAAATGATTTACTCAAATTAAACACAATTAGATAATAAAATAATTGTAAAATGATCCCAATTAATTAGTAAAATTTTTTTATAATACTGATTGTTATTTATAGTTAACAAAAAAATTTGAGAAAATCAACCTATATATAATACTCATTTTACTTCTAATAGTTCCAATCAGTTTATATCAGTTTATTCATTATCATAAAATTTGATTTATATGACATATTTCAGATAAAATATAACATACAAGTTTCAAGAGTATCTTTAATGAAATTCATCATTTATTGCAATGTTAACATAATTACAAATATCATTCAATTGAAGGCAGTTTGAAGCTTCATTTAAAAGCAATTTGAATTTTTTAAAATTAAATCATTGTGAAAATGATTGGATAAACATTTGCGTACATAGCAAAACAAAATTGTAATAATGCACATAATTAGTATTTTCATGCATTATGCTACTAAAACAACAACAGTGAAATTCTTACAGCTTAATGGTTGTCATACATAATGAATGCAAGCAAACAATATTATAAGGAAAACTTTAGCATTAATTAAATAATTTTTTTTATACTAATTAAATGAAAAATCTTATTAGAGACTGAAATCCTTACCAAGATTTTCAGCAATTACTGTAGATGAAATATCTTCTTTCTTTGAGAGAAAAATCTCTTTGATTTTTTTCAAACTTTCATAATAAATCTGATAATCCTATTAAAAGAAATACGCAATTGACAATTAAATTTTTTTTTTATCTACTTTGAAATTTCCAGTTTAAAGTTAGTGTAAAGTAATCCTCCAATAACATGATATTAGTTCAGTGTAATAGGAAAATGTATGACCTAATATAAATTATGTATGATCTATTCTTGTATGACCTAATAGAAAGTATGTACAAAAGATTTGCATTTAACTTTTCTTGTCAAAGGGGGTTTAAATAGAATATTAAAGAAAAACTATGTTATGAACAAAATATGTGCATTATATGAAAATCAAAATAAAAACATTTTAAATAAAAGACTTATACAAATGTAACTAAAACACACAGTTAATTTCAAATAAATCAAATAATTCCAGAAAAGTTTTAGTATATGTTTATCCACTGTAGGAGTTATCTGATATAGTGTTACACCATCTTTTTTTAGCAGAATGTTCAAAGATCAATATTATAATTTAATTTATTTTATAAAAACACAATTAACACAATGTGCAAACACATGCAAAATTGAGTATCTACTATACAAATCAATAAAAATTTCATAGTACATAAATATAATGTGAGGAATCAACAGGTTATAGAGGTGAAATCTCATGCAAAATGATTAAAATTTGTTAATCAATTCAATCTGTTAACAGCTTTCAGTTAATTTTAAAAGCATTTTCCATCTAATAAATAACTGCTTTTTATTTAAAGAATATTTTTTATCATTTTGAGAATACATATGGTGAATATTTTAATAACTATCTTTAAAACATAAAAATTTCGTAACTTAAAACTTTGTAAAACTTAAATTTTATACTTTCATAAATTAATTTTCTAACCTAAAATTAGTTTAAGTTAAAAAAATTAATCAATTACGAAAAATGTTTTGTTTAAAATACAAATAGAACCAATGAATGTAAAACAAATAAAATCTTATAAGTGAAATTCCATTCAAATTTAAAATCATTTTATTCAATTCTTTAACTAAAATAGAATTTTAAATTAAGAGATGTACACAAATGATTTAATGTTATTTTAATTCAAGAGTAGTTAACACTCCCATTTTGGGTTTAACGGTCAATTATGTTTCTCCTTTAACAAAAATGTGTAAGTTTTTACAAAGTTTTAGATTAATAAATTTTTGTTTTAAAGATAGTGATTAAAATATTCACCATATTCCCAAATTGATGAAAATATTCTTTAAATAAAAAGCAGATATTTATTAGATGGAAAATGCTTTTAAAATTAACTGAAAGCTTAGTATAAGCTATGAAGCAGATTGAATTGATTGACAAATTTAATAATTTTGCATGAAATTTATTTTTAATTCAAAGCATTTGTTTAGTTACTAAATAGGTTCTTCCAATTCTATAAGAAAGAAATTAAATGTCATTTGTACTTAGACATTTGTTTAAAAGCTGATATTTTATGAGTCTAATAATTTGATTGCTGGATTAAGGGCTCTAGAAGTAATCAATGAATAATTTTATTGATTACTTCTAAAGCCAATTAATTAACTTAATTGTATATTCAAGTTAAATATGTAATTTCTATTTTTACATTCTTATAATTATATAATTAATTTCAACATTTAAATAAATAAATATGTTAGAAAAAAACCGAGTTAAATATCTTTAAGTAAATTATTTAGAGTTTTATTCTTTAAATTAATAAAATTGGGAGAAGTTTTAAAACAAAGCAAAATTCTAATCTTAATGGCTGCTTTTGAGAATATTTATTTACTTCCAGCTTCTTATATTGTCAAAAAACAAATTTGAATTTCTTATGATTTTATATAAAATTTCTTGATACTTATTTATTTTTTATGAGTATAAAACTTTTAATTCATATTTTTTTTGTTTAATAACTAAAGTTTCTTGTTTTAGGCCAGGTGTAGATATTTTACATATGGAAATTAGCACTTATGCAAATAATAGTAAGCAAGAAAACTTTTGGCTATTGATATGTGTATATAAAAAATAAAAACAATCTATTGTTCAAAACATAATATATAGCATACATATGATAAAGAAATCAACATAATACAGAAAAAACAAAATGTATAAAAGTGTATATGCTATATAAGAACAATCTACAGTTCAATTCAGAAAGAATATACAATAAAGGAAGCAAAAAATGTTTATATATTTTGATTACATATTTTTGTTAATAATTTTCAATCAGAAATTTTGTGTGCAGATAAAATTCTTTACCAATTGCTTCTGAGCAATAACTATAAACGACATTCTGATAACAGGAAAAATACATTCATAAAAGAATAGAAATAAGAATGAGAAAAAATTTATAATCAAAACTAGATTTAAAGATTAAGTACAATGTAAAATAAAGTATTGAATATTTATAAATTTTTCTCCCTAACCCGACAACTAGGCATTATCAGTTTGAAAGTAGGGATTATTAAAAAATATGGGAAATTCTATATTTGAATCAAACAAACAGTCCCTCTTCATGGAAGAGAAATGGAAATACAACTCTTTTATAAATTATGACCTCAAAGATTTGGTTTCTTATGGTGGCAGAGAAATCTGAGAGAACAAATTATTGTATGCTTTGTTGCAATGAGCAAATAATGGTCTTCTTTGGTTGATATGACTTTTGTACAACTTTGACAGTTTTTCTCTTGATGGGTCAATAAGTTTCAATATCAATTTGCTTCCATAAATTTAACATGACACAAGAGATTACACAAAAAAAAACTTTTCAAAACCGGACTCAGGACTGATTTACTTGCGCATTTCTTACAATTTGCAACTACATTCCATCACTGAGCATTGATGATCACTTATTTTTACTAGTGGGAATTGAAAATTTTAATTTTAATCGATTAATAAAATAACAGGAAGAAATTTTTCTAACAAAAAGTTTAAATATTTGATGATAAATTTAAGATTTGTACATTTATTTCAATGCAGTAATTTTACACTTTACTAAGTTCCTTTTTTTATGAAATTTGACAAAATATGCAAGTTACCTCAATTTTGAACATTATTACTGTTCTAAATTATATACATTTAAAGTCAGTAAATATCAATATTTAAAGGAGGAATGTTCTAAAAGGGAAAATAACAAAAATAAATATTTATCTAATATACCAACAGATTTCCTTTTAAAAATTGAAGTAAAGTAACTCCAGTTAAAGAATACAGTTCTTATTAGATTATAAAAAATAATAAATCTTTTGAATAAATTCTAAATTCAATACTTACAAAAGAACGAATACCCGTTGATATTTTGATTAACATCAATACACTAATGCATAACAAACATACCTAATATTCACCTTCAATTCTAAACTTTCCATTTTGTTCTCCAGATGACTTATAAAGTCAACAGGATCAAGATCTTTTGTGGGTTCCAATTTTAGAGCAGATTGTATAGCAAGGCATTGAAGTATAGCCCCATTATAACCATTTGGATGTGTGTGAGTTATGAAAGAACACTGCTCCACTGCATTCTAAGCGGAGGAAAAAATTGAAGCTAATTAAAAATGTATAGCATTTTACAAATAAAATGTTGATTTAATAAATATTAAATGAGAGTTAAATAAACCAACTGATAAGCATTTAACTAACAACTATAATAATTTTCACTAAGGGATGGTGAATTTTAAAAAATAAAATATAAAATCAAAATTAAAAGTTTCTAGATAAATAAAAATATTTATTCACATAAAATTTTTTACAGGTAAATTAAATTTTTAATAATAAGCATAAATTCTTTTTGTGAGTTTTCTTAAAATATGCTTTTACAAAGGTATATTTGTTTTCTACTTTCAGATGGGTTTTTTTGTGAAATTTTAAATCTAGTCAATTTTCAAATGGAAAAATCTAAGACAAAACTTTTATTTTACATTAAACTTTCATTAATATGCTAATTCAATCAATTATTATATGCATATATAAAAGAAAAATTAAGAAAACAAAAGAAATAATATTGTAATTCTATATACTTTCATTCAAATTCTAATAATTTTCAAATTTTAATTCTTTTCTTGTTCAAGCTCAATTTATTCTAAATATGCATTTTTTGCAACACAGTACGATAAATTTATTTAAAAATAGAAATTAAAAATTAAATATCGGAGTAGCAAGCATATCAAGAGTATATAAAATACCTTAATAAACATTTCCTCCTTTTCATGTGAAAACAAAGCAATAGGGGAAATTCTCATTGCTGCTCCATTTCCATATGATCCAGTACCATTAAATTGTAATTTTGCAGGAAGGAAAGGATCTTCACATGCTGTTTGGTTTAAAGCTTCAAATACTGTTACAACATTTGCACCATAACCTCGTTTAGGTTGATTGTAGAATTCTACAACAAATCTGTATATAAAAATAAACACATTAATGGAGAGAGTAAATAGTTTTTTTTTTTTAATTCCATTTTAAGGTAAATAAAGATGAAATGTAATTTATTTTAATCCATTTATGTTGGAGATTTATATTTTTTAATGTGCACATGGAAATCATGTTTATTACATAGAAAATATCAAGAATAAGAATTTAATAAATAGCTATTTCAATGATGAGTTGATAGAAATAAATAAAATTAATAAAAATAAAATATTCAGCAAAGAACTTCATATTTATTCACTAAGATATTTGAAAATAACTGTGATATACAGAAGGAAGTATAATTGTATTTTGTACAATGTATGCTATAAAAATTGTAGTTATTTACTTTTTTTAATTACTTCTTATTTATCTTCAAATACCTTTTTATTATTTAAATCCATTTATTTTGAAAAATTAGTTTTTAAATTAGTTAGGAAAATATGTAAGTTACATTGTGTTCTATAAGTAAGGGAACCAGTAGTTAATTTAGATGGGGAAAAAAAAAAAAAAAAACTACAAAAACTAAGCAGCATTTAAGTTATTAAGCAAAAAACAGCATTTCATTTTTTTTAACAAATTAATTATTTATAAGTAGCATATTTATAAACATACAGCCACAATATTATTTAATTAAATTTTTATTTATCATAAATTTTGAATACTTTTTAAGCACAAACAAATTTATAACAAATTATTACAAGAATTATTAAAAATTATTAATATTGAGTTACTATTAAATGTAATAATTTTGTAATATATGTATTGAAATTATTATATTAATAATTACTACCCCAATATTGCTTATGATACTTAAAGTTTTATTTTATAGTTTCTACTAACTTCTTAAATACAAATCATATGATGTTTAAGACATCCATTTCCAGTATTGCAACAGTAAAATAATAGCCTATTATAAAAATATATGTTGTTGTTGTTACTTAACACACTTGGACAAGGGGAGCTCACTATTCCTATAAGCATATATACTTTTTACATTATGATAAAATTGTATTTGACTTAGAATCGGAGAATATATACAGGCCATATTAAACTTTTAATTTTGTAAAAAATCAGTGTAAATTTTTGTACAATGATATACACTTGCATTGCTCTACTAAGATAGGAATGAATAATTTTTAAGCAGCAATATAGTGCCAACCAGACTGTTGTAAAAATATCTTTGTATTCACTGTTTATTGTAAAACATCGAAAAAATAGTGGTATTAAATTTTTGCAGATGAATATTCTTCAGCCACAAAAATGCCTTGTCTGAAAATTTGTATTTCTTCAACAAAAATTGGGTGTAAATATTATTTTCAATATACAAATTTCATTGAAAACATTTACTGAATCATCTATGTGTTGATATTTTTCCTTATTATAGTTGATAGTTTAAATTCAAAACAATATATTAATGTAATAGTTGTGTGTGTGATATTTTTCAAAAAGGATACATAATATAATGTCTTTGTCTTTTTACAATCTATATGCATATTTACCTTCCTTAATGTATATTAAACAGCTTTATATTATGGCATAATCAATTTGCAAATTTCATTTTTAACTTAGAAGTTTTACTCCTCCAAAATATTGTTCCTTTTATATATTGGTATATTAAATAAATTTTTTTTCGAATATTAGTTACTATTTCTCAAATATTATAACACTAACTCAGATTATGATTTAAGTTCTTTAATCATGGCATCTTCACTTTTTCTATTTTCATGTAAGCAAAAAATTTCTTCAATGAAAATTTTAATGAAGTTTTTCCATAACATTATCTTCACTTCAATGTGCAAATGGTAAAATTTACTAAACAAACTCAAATGTGTTGACTTGAATTTCCAATTTCTGTGCAAATGTGAGATGAATGAATTTTAAATTTTTTTATAAAATTATTTGTTAAGTATTTAATTTCTCTTTGTATTTATTCAGAATAAGTATTAGCAAAGAAAATAAGCTTGCTTAAATTATATGATTGATAATAATTAACAAAAATTGGGTGTACAATTTATCCTTATAAAAGTACATATTTCAATTGATGATAGTTCATTTAAAATTTTATGAAATTCAAGCATAAACATAGTCGACTAATATCAGAAGAAAGAAGAGCTAGAGAATTAGTGTAATTAAAATAGCCATTGATACCCATGATGTTTTTAATATTAAAAGCGAGGAAGAATTGAGACAAAATACAATATCTACATTCTTATGACTGTAGTGAATGCTGACTGTAGTGAATTTTCAATTCTTTTATTTATAAAAAAAACATTACATAAATAATTAAAAATGTTAATTATATTCAGATGTCATTATGAGTATAATTTTAAAAATTACAAGTATCAAAATTGATTTTACTATTAATTATATTTTGATTAACAGCTAAAATTTTGCTACAAAATTGCTTTATAGAGTATTTTTAAGAAGTGTTCATGTTCATTAAAATACATGCTCTATCTCAATTTTAAACCAAACTGCAAATGAAGAAAGGATGCGCTTAGATATTGTAACATGTCTAAATTTACTGAATTTATTCATTTAAAAGCTTTGTATGAAATATCACTTCAGGTATATAATAATTTACAATTTAAGAATAATGATTAATCTTATACTAACTTGAATTAAAAGTGTGTATGCATAAATAAATTTTTTGCAAGTCCTTTACATAAATAATCTAAACAAAGAATAATCAAATAATTGCAATTTTCTGAGATAGCAAAATATAGAATATCCAATTGGTTAATCTCTTAACCACAAATAAGACAATCTTTGTCTGCATTTTGAATTTAAAAAATTTATTGAAATTATCTATATTCTATATTAAAATAATAACAATGATAAAACAGGAAATTTGATAAAATATATAACAAAGGAAAAAATATTTAGCATAAAAAATACCTTACTTTTTAGCCATATCTTTTGGACAAATTTTCTTATTTTCAATGAGAGATTTTGCAACTGATATTGTCATTGCAGTATCATCTGTATAAGGTAGTATTTGTGCTGATTCTATTTAAAATAGAAAAAAGCATTTATATACATACATAAACAGTTTTAAGCAAAAATTTCTTTAAAACAGGAAAATTTAAATTAAAATTTTTTTTTACAAAAAGGGGTGTCATAGCAAAATAAACATTTTTGAACTATCTTGGAGTTGATAGTGAACAAATTTGGAGTATTTAGATTAAAAGTTGTATTTACATAATATCATCTATAATAGTAAAATAGAGGAGAAAAAATTGAAATAATGTTTCCTCATACATTTCATTTAAGAACATTTAATTAAATTCGAGATGGAATTAACAATTTTTAACAGTTAAAAATATTCTTTTCGGAATATTTTTAACTGAATAGAATATTAAAAATGAAAAACTTATTAATAATAAGAAACTAAAATGAAATTTAAAAATAAAATTCAATGCACAGATGAAAAACAAATTTTCATTTCATTTTAGGAATTTGAGTTTTTATAAGAGAACTTTTTTCTTAAAAAAATTATATCAAATTCCAAAATACAAAATTAAATCACTTTAGTTGCAAATTTCTTTGGTATATTTTAAAATTTAGTTCAACAATCAAAATGAAATAGCTTAAAATTAAATAGCATGATTATTTAATTTTTTTAAAAATATTCTCATAAAATTATATTAATTCAATAAATTTAAAAGAATTTACAACTGTTAAATTAATAGATAGTTTGAAAAGCAAATAAAAAACAAGATTAAATTAAAAAATAAGAAAAATTAAATATGAGAAAACATCTATTTTTAATTATATCATATCTAGACTTTTCTCTAATCATATTTCTCTTTTCTTTTTGTGTTAATATTTGGATACAAAGTAATTTCCATCAAATTCATTCGATGTATTACAAAGTTAATGAGGTCTCTAAAATCGAATATTGCTTTCCCTTATTAGTTTTTCTAAGAAATAGTTTCAAAGTTTTTTCAATTACATTTAAATTAGAAGAATTGAGCAGCCAGTTCAAAACATTAACTTATTTTGCGTAAAGCACTTTGAAATTTTATTATACAGGGAAAATATCTAATTAGGCTGAATTACGAAGTTTAAACATTTTACAGGATAACTATATGCTAACAGCTGCTACTATACTACTTCTATATACACTTTAAAGTTTGTTTCTAAAGATTTTTTTTTTTTTTTTTACTTTCTGAAATTCCACCAAAATTATAAAAAGATCCCTTTGAAATAGCAACTCCACCAATGCTTTTTTTATATTTTTAAGTTCTGTCAAAAGATACTAAAACTGTCAGATTTATCTTTATTGAAGTATTTTTCATGCGAATAAATATGTTACTTTACCAATTAATTTTCTCCTGCATACATTAATAATAGTTTCTTTATGTAAGAATTTGACATTTTGTTAAACATGGTTTTCTAATGATTTTTACAAATTTGATGAAATTTTAAAACAATTGATTTAGAATTAATTTTATATTCTATAGCAATTTTTCAAGAAAATAGTTTTTCTTAACAGTAAAAAAGATATGTTACTTTATCAGATGAAGTTTGTTTCATCTCTTATATTTATAAATTTCTAGGTTTTAATGTAGTTTTTCAACACTTTTCGGTATTTTTATCTTTTTAGAAATATTTTAAATTTTAAATCAATTAACAATTTTAAGCAAGTTAATTATTTTTTCAAATTTCAATTTTACCTATTTCCACATGTCATTTCTTAAAAGTTAATGCATGAACTTTTCTGTCAAAATAAATAAAAACAATATTTTTAGGGAAAAATTTAAATCACCTGAAAATTAAATACTTTTTTAGAAGGTTGAATAAAAAATTAATAGTGTTTGCACATTTATTTTTACCAGAATTAATGATAATTAAAATATTGTTTAGAATTATGAGGTATATAAATAGTTTTAATCAAAATACATTATAGAAAATAATTGCTAATTTAAAAAAATTAATACGATGTTTAAAATTACATTATTCTTTGTTTTTTTTTTTTTAAAACAAGCTACTGTATTAATAATTTTCAACTGCAGTGTATTGCTAGTATAGCTTTGATTTATCAAAATCATTTCTAATTTAGTTTATAGTAATCATGAACTGAATAAAATTATTTGCTTAATAATTTTTTCACAACAAGATTAAAATATATGCTTTCCTTAATTATATTTAAATTTTGATGATTCTTTAAGTACATTAATGCAACTTCGGCACTTCTTCAAATGAAATGGTCCCTACCAAAAATATATATAATTAAAAATACTATTTTTTTAATTACTTGGACATAGATTATGAAGAGAAATGTTTTATTTAATTAAATACATATATCATTCCAAAAGATGTTGCAAAGTAGCAAGCATTTCTGATTTCTTGAAAAACAGCTTTTATGCAGCATGCTTACAAGATGTAACTTAGAGTACACTATTTAATTTCAGTTTTTTTTTTTTTCAAAAAATGTAAATTTAATTTGTTTAGCTATATATTAAAACATCACTCATTGGAAAAGTTACAGTTTGATAAAAATAATAATGTGTCTTAATTTTAAAATTGAGCCTCTACATATTTTAAAAGATTACAATTCAACCAAAAATTAAAAAAAAAATAATGATAATAATAAATAAATAAAATGAATTAATAATGGTAAATAATTTATTCACACTAATACAACAACATTTGCATTTTGTAATGATTTCAAACTTAGTTATAATACTTTCATTTAAAGTACAAGGAAACTAAGCATGTGTCAATGAGTTAAATAATCTGGAAAATACAAAATTGATTTTGAATATAAAATTTATATTTGTGAGAGATATTAACTTTGACCACAGTGAAGAGAACAGGAAAACAATTACAAAACAATACATATCACACTCATCAATTTGTCACCTAAAGGTCACAATTTAAAACTATTTATCTTAGAGATAATGGAACAATCAAAAGAAAAAGTATCATAAAAAAAAGGAACCACAGTAATGTATGTAGAAAATACAAAAATGTATACATTATTATTTGTTCGATGGTGGATAAAATTTATTTTTTGTATGATACACACATTTTACATTGTACTAAACATGCTTCCAATACTAGATTATGATAAACCTTTGACAATTTTAATTAAAAATCATAATATTAATTCTGTAGAAAAATTATAAATAAATATTAAAAATATTTAACTAAAATCATAATTATCAGCAAAACTTTCTAATAATTCTTTTGACAAGATCCTAAACTTGATTAATTTTTTGGCAACTTTTACCATTCTTTTATATTCAAAGCTTCTAACTTCATTAGAATGATTGAGAGCATTATTTAATATCATTAGACTTTGATAAACCAAAAATACTTTTCAACCTCTTCCTTTAACTTGAATATTTAAAAAAGTTAAAAATTGATATTTCATACAAATTTTCTTATATTTTTGCCATAAGTTTTGTTTTTTGTTATTATTTTCATTTAACATTATAAAATTTTCCTTCATTAAAATTGGAATTAGTAGCTTGCACTTTGTAGAGTAGTTTTATTATTTTTTAAAGCCCATTTTCATAATAAAATCAATTCTGTTTGAGCATTGTCAAGATATGCTTACAAATATTTCTTCATTTTGTTAACTATAACTTTACTGACTGAATTTTGTAACGACATTTGTTTTTTTCATTCGTTATTTCTCATTAAAGTAATATATTTATCTATTTTATTCTTGATCAAAAATCTTAATAATTTACAGCTTTATTTTGAATTTTCAATAGTAATATGAATTAATATACTTCGAAATTTCTTTTCTGGCATCCATTCAAATTTGATTTTTAAATCCCCTTTGTTTAAAAATCAAAATATTTTAAGTTTACTTTTATTTTTTACCATTAATTTTCTAATACAGGGCTAATAGCCCATTAAAAAATGTATTACATATTATTATAAAATTTTATATTTCTAACATTTTAGGGTATCCAACTAAATCACGTTAAGAAGGTTTATACAGCAGTTGCGCTTAATAATTAAATACTTACCGCCTTTTAATATTTTAGAAAAATAATTTGTAAGGACTCTTTTTGAAATAGGATAATCTCCCTCATAAGGAGAACCCAAGCAATCGCCTATCAAAGCTCCTTTTAAACAACCTCTAAATTTAGAAGCTAATGCAGACGAAGTCATCTTTATTTTACTTCTAACTTAAATGCAATAAAGCAAATGATATTCAGCTACAAGTTATTTTCACTGATCAGCTTCCTGATTTATTTATTTTTGAGCAGTATTACATGTATGCTAGATTTCCAATCTTTTAACAGACTTTTTCCTTATTGCAATGAACAATTTCATCAATGATATTGATGCCAACAAGATGATATAAAGCAACAATGGAAAATCCATTTCTAAGCAATAAGAATCGCATTTTCTTGTATCATTTAATCCACAGATTCCTAGAATTGTTTCTTTCTGCTTAAATGTTCACCTTAAAAGATTTTTTAATTTAAATGTCTGTTTTTTTAAGTTCTTATTTTTAATGATAACTGAATATTTTTGTCTTCGATAAGTGGCGATAGTATATTTTATGATTTAATTTTTATTGATAATAATATGATAGAGGCTATTAGTCTTGATTAACTAGGGTAGCATTCTCATTATTTTAAGGTAGTGACTTTGGATCCAGATCCAAATAAAAATCCATCGTATTCACTATAATGTTGTCTAGGGCACTTGAAATATCTCTAGGTCATAATGTTACCATATATCCCTTCCCCAGTTGAAGTGACACTTCTTGAGCGGCAGGCTAAGTCTGGGGCCTTTTCCTTCCTTCCTGTTTCTAAATTACAACCCATTATTAGGGTCACGAGACCACGTCCACTGATATATAAAGGTGCAATCATTTCCTGTCCTTGTAGGGTTGAAAGGTAAAAAGACCCATGCATTAAAAATCTGTAATAAATAAATAAAATATCTAGAAATAAGGTTTGCATTAATATAGAAAAATGTTATGTGTTTTGTGATTTGCTTGCGTAACACAAATAAAGTTTATCTAAAATGAGAATTATTTTTGAAATATAATTTTAAATAGTATATATTATCTATCTGGGTAAAACAAAATTCTCTTAATAGTGATTTAAAATTTAAAAAAATACATATGTAAATTATTATAAGCTATAAATTCAAGGAAATTCATTTCTCTTATTTACTAAATGTATTATATTTTAATTTATTCTTCTCTAAAACTTTAATATGCAGTATTTCCTTTGCCATCCTCTTAAATTTGGAATGGTTGCTGTCATATGTATTGCAAAGTGATGTCTAGATATGGTAGAGTGGCCATGCGCTTTGAATAAATCTTAAAATTACACCACTTGGAGAAAAGCTGGTGAGTTTGCATTCCTATCTTGAAAACGGAACGAGTTAAGGGGAAAAAAATAACCTGCAAGGTTACAGAGTATCATTGATTTAATATAAAAAGATACCTTATGAACATACTAAGGGGAAAAGAAATCTATTAAATCGCATATTTGATTTTTCATGACTTTTCATTGTGACGTCTCGACATTTGAAACGAAGAAATGATTATCTTTCTGGGAAAACAAGCCTTTACAGTATCACAAGTAGCAAAATATCTTGTCCCTATATTGGCAGCCAATATTGATGTCTACATTTTGTTATATTAGACTAATCCGGGTCACCAATATAGGATCATATTTGAGCCTATATTGGTGATCCTATTTGACAACCCATATTACAGCAAGCTTGGCCGCCAAAATTGGTCCTAATTTGACCGTCTAGGTAGGACCAATCGTAGCTACTAAATTTGTCTACATTTTGCAGCTCATATATTGATAAAAAAAAAGTATCTTATTTTGAAATGTTAGATTAAAAACAAGATATTTTACATCATTCCAATACTTTCGAATATTTTTTTTTATTTAAAGTTGCTTTAATGCATTTTATATTAATAAAGTAATCATCATGATTTATATTTACTATTTGGCATTCCATATTAAAAAGTTAATACAAGTAACAAATTTGTTATTTAAGCAATATTTAAATAATTTAGATACATTACGAATTATTGCCTTAGGATGAGGATCACATTTTGTAAAATAAAATGTAACATCCAAAAAAAAAAAATGAAGTAATAAAACAAGTACATGTTTACTACTCACCAATATTGAATACATGATCTTAAAGATATAATAAGGCATAAAGATATAATTACTGGGCATGCCACATTCTAAATATATTAGCAATATAAAAATTTGCTTTGTTTAATATTTAAAAGCAAATCACATTTCTGTACCACTTAAGACTTGCTGAATGTTCAAACTGTCAATTCTCGTATAAAAAAAAAATTTATAATCAAATTTTTTATATTTCGTGCTATTTTTATTTTATTAAATAAATGGTGCTTTTCTATGAATTCCAATCAAATTAAAACTAAAGTTTTTCTTTATTTTTCCAAGAAACTATGTGGCAAAAAAGTATTAAATATTTACAATCATCTGTCTACCTATGGCTCTCATGAAGGAAAAAAATTGTTAATTCAGTTAATATTTCTGACTCATAATGAAATGCTGTATCTTTAACAGAAATCTCTCTCTCTTTATGTGTGTTATTTTAAATATTATTTATTATCAAAAAAAATTTATATCAAGCGTAGTTGAAAGCTTTCAGTGAGAAGATGTTTAACACTAATTATAACTGAAATTTTAATTCACATCTCACTGTCTAAATTTAAAAATATATTTTTTTCGCAAGAAACAATATAAATAAGAATGAAACTCATATAAATTTGTGAAATGTTCAACATTTATTTAAAATAAAATTTGCCGAAGTGCTGAAATTAAATCCTGAAAATACTAAATAGATAGTAAAACTAACTAGATAGTATTTTAAATTTTTTAATTAACTATATAATGCATAATTTTTTACCATTTAAAAATATATTTCATTTATTTGCATTTCTAACATCCAGCTGTTTGTAATTTGATGCTTCTTTACCATAATTTGTTAAAATATAAGCAGCATCTATAAATTGAGCAATAAATATTATTTTAATAAAGGAAATTGTTGTTTTCATGTACACTTACACATAATACTTAAAAACTTATCCAAGGTCTTTTCTAACTGAAAATTGTTTTCCCAAATTTAAAAAGTTTCGCGAAAAAATTGTTCATAGTTGATAATTTTTAATTCTATAATCTGCATGACTTTTCGAATTCGATCTGGCAGATTTGTTAAGATGAGGTAAGTAAAACAACCAAATGAATTATTAGAATACATCCTTCCATATCCGAAATTAAGAACATAAAAGAACACACAGTCAAGGCTGTGAAATTTTCAAAAGTCAGATTTGGGTAATCCTAAGTGAATTAGGAGCTCATTCATACCGATAAACGTTTCAACAGATTTTATATCTGGGAAGCTGTACATAGCGCTCAAGTGACACTATACATAGTGCCATTTCGTCATGAATCACATTGAGGTCCAGCCAATATTTCCGGCAGATAAAATGTAAGCTGATAAGACGTGCTTTTCATGGGATGGCATGTATTACAAGCAAATAAACCATTACCAAGTGTTAGGAAATCTTAAATATTTTGCCGACGCGTCACATATCAAATGTGATTTACAATAAGCAATATAAGCGCAATATGCCAATAAAAAAAACTAATCAGATGCATATTTTACAATCGCACATTAGCTAATGCACAATATTTACGATTGCTGCTGAATATAATACCCGATGTTGTGGAAACTCTGCATTGTTTAAACTTAGGAATCTTTGGTTTTGACATGACGGCGCACCTATTCACATGATACCTCCAGTGTACTTTTCAACGAATTTGAGAATTAAATAATTGGGTATGGATGTATATGAAGATTGGTATGCATGTTATTTTTTTAGGACTCCAGTGACATTTTTTCGTGTAGAAACAGCAGGTGTATGCAGATCCTTGACAGACATTTTATTATTTTGTAGGGTGCGTTACTGAAACTTGTGCCAAGATGTCACGTTCTATGCTCAATCTTGATTGCAATGTGGCATTCAAACTACTATCCAAACGTGCATTGCATAGACGATGAGAAGTTTGAGCCTCAAATAAATGTATATTTTTTATCACTAGTTGTAATTTTCTTTCTTAAATTGTTTCTCAAGTCAAATTGTAGGAAGTCACTACAAAATAAATGCGGAATTTAATTTTTCTATTCTATGCATTTATTATCAACAAGTGTCTTTTCATACTAAATCTACACTGTTGGCCACGGTAAAGGCAACACCCAGAAGGAAGCATGTGAATAACATGAAATTTACAACATGCATTAGTGGAGGTGAAATATACAAATGATTAGAATTTCAGCGCAGACGCACATCACACGCACCTGTGGTGCCACTTCAAAGCGCTGCTTAATGCTTGGCGACTTCAATGATTTCAACTTCGGCAATTGTGCGTGTGTGAGTTTTTTTTTAAATCAATTATGACTTGTAGAAAACAGCAAACATTATTTAATCAAGTATTCGAGTTCGACAGAGGAAAAATAGTGGCCAACCAAGATTGTGGATTATCTGTCATGAAAATCGGTAGTCGTGTTGGACGAAACCAAACGAAACATCTGTAATGCAGATATGTGATCGTTGCATGCAAGAGGGCACGACAGACCGTCGTGTTCGATTGCATCCTCCTCAGTGCATCACTTCACGTGATGACAGGCAAATTGTGCGCATGGCAGTGATTGATAGCTCAGCCACATCACAACCCATAGCACAGCATGGGCTGTGCTATGGGTTGTGACTGAATGTGCTGTGCTACTGTATGGGTTGTGACTGAATGTGCTGTGCTACTGTATGGGTTGTGACTGAATGTGCTGTGCTACTGTATGGGTTGTGACTGAATGTGCTGTGCTACTGTATGGGTTGTGACTGAATGTGCTGTGCTACTGTATGGGTTGTGACTGAATGTGCTGTGCTACTGTATGGGTTGTGACTGAATGTGCTGTGCTACTGTATGGGTTGTGACTGAATGTGCTGTGCTACTGTATGGGTTGTGACTGAATGTGCTGTGCTACTGTATGGGTTGTGACTGAATGTGCTGTGCTACTGTATGGGTTGTGACTGAATGTGCTGTGCTACTGTATGGGTTGTGACTGAATGTGCTGTGCTACTGTATGGGTTGTGACTGAACTGCAGACTGAATGTGCTGTGCTATGGGCCACATCACAACCCATAGCACAGCACATTCAGTCTGTAACACATCATCCAGAGTCTGCGATATTTCTAGTTTCATTTCTAGTTTTTATCGATTAATCGATTAATATGCATTTATCAAGACATTAATTAAAATATCTAAAAATAATTTATAATTTAATACAAGAGATTAGGAATTTTCTATATGAAAATTAAGATCTGAAAGAATATTCTATCCAGAGAAGATATCATAATATAAAGGGACAAGGCGATATGTTTCAAATTTCTTTCGTTTTTATTAATTTCAATCAATCTATCAAAGAAAGATTGTTCTTTTCTGACAGAAAACTGTTTAATTTTAAGGTTAATAAATTAATTAATTGTGTGTGTGAGTGTGTGGTAGTTGTAGACTTGTTACAGTTTTTTTTAAAATTTTTTAAGTATTTGTCAAAAATTAAGTTTTACATAGTAAAATTTTTAGTCATGATTAACAACATGGTATTTTCATGTGAATTAAAGGGCAGAGTCAACAACATGGTATTTTCATGTGAATTAAAGGGCAGAGTCAACAACATGGTATTTTCATGTGAATTAAAGGGCAGAGTCCTTTTTTTTCCAATAAAATGGTGAAATTTGAATTCATTAACTAGAACTGATTAACTTATCGGCTCTTGATTGATTCTCAGAAAGGTTGTTGTTATGTTGAATTGTTTCATTCCCATTGTCATGCCATTAATGGGATGCAGCTTAGCAAGTTAGAAATGAAGATTAAGCACCGTATAAATAAATGAACTATTAAAGGAAGCCAGCTCAGTGATCAGTTGGTAATACCTAAAAATTACGAAGCATTTGAATGAGCTTAGCAGTTTCAGTAAGCAGACATAGGCAATCAGAAACACAGAAATAACTAACCTAACCTGCATTATTTTCGTGATGAGTAATATAGACAAAAGTAAAATAAGCAGCTTAGCAAGTTAGAAATGGAGATTGAGCACCATATAAATAAATGAACTACATAAAATAAATTTCTGTTCAAGATTTGAAGTTAAACAGGCAAAATGCAACAATAAATATAATTATAATATTAGAAAATCTGTTTTGCATATATAACAATTTTGCCATACTCTAAATTAACAGTCTTTTTAAAATTTAAACAGATTCGAAATAAGACAATAAATAAATTACATTTTCTATCACATCATACATTCCATTCATTAATAAGAAAAATGAAGTTTGCAAACAATACGGTTCTGACAGTACTAATTAAAAAAATTTAAAAACTAATTTAAAAAACGAATTTAACTAATTTAAAAAAAGCTTGAATAGTTTAAAAGGAAGTGTAACAATAAAATTATTTTTCTTCATTTCAAATAATTAATTTATTAAGCTATTATTTAAATCTTTAATTTAAATTTAAATTTATTAGTAATATATAAGGGCATAGTTTTTAAATTAAAACATGCGATTACTACTTATTAACATTAATTTAAAGAATCTACTCAAAATTGGTATAAAACTATGGAGATAAAGAATAGTTGAAACAGTTACGTGTAAATTTCATAGATGATAATCAACATAACAAAGGAAATTTAATTTAATAATTTCTTCTAATTGTAATAATTTTACAGATTTAACTACTAAGATCATATTCAGTAGGCTATCATAATATGATGTCACGTACAATGTCACGTACAAAGAATTCGCTCCTTTTTTTCGATGTTCATATTTCTATCTTTGCTAGTATTCTGTATTATAACAGCATATTATCTCATAAAACCCATAAAAAAAATCCTATATCCAAACATATGTCAACACATTAACCTGTAGAATATTCAAAAAAAGCATACGCGAATTCAAAGTAAAAAATAAAAAGGTGAAATTCAAATTACTTCCTAAGTTTGAAACCAATTTTCGAAATTACTAAAATTAAATGCCATATTTAAGTACTTTCGGGCAAAACATTTTTCGAATATTTCTCCACATATGTAAATTTACAATTTACTTATTTCAAGTAATGCAAAATCAATTGCAACATTGGAAAAACACAATGTAAAAAAGGAAATAGAATAATTCTTTCTAACACTGAATTCAGATATTTTCGATTTGGATTAACTTTCTTTTCTACTATGTTTTAGTCAAAAGCCTTAGGATAAGAACGGAAATTTTTTTATTAATTATTTAATAATTGTTTTAAATAAATATAATTTTAATCCTGAAATATGCTTGATGAAGTTTTCCAAAATACATGCTGAATTCTGAAAAAATTTTGAATTTTTTAAATATTTTTGGGAAATAGTTATAGTTACTATATCCACATATTTTACAATTCAGTTTCAGATTGCATTGATGTTTCTATTGAAAAAAGCACACGCATCCAACCATTGAAATTATTGAAGCTTTTTTTTTAAAATTATTATATATAAGAATTTTATATAATATTTTACCTTCCCAATATAATAAGGTTTTTTATTTTATTAAAAATATTAAATTATTGGGCCAACAAAATTGTATAACGGAATATTCATATTAAAGCAATAAATGCATTGGAATACATAGCAAAAAATAACATACTATAAATGTCATTATTTGAACAAACCTTTGTTTTCATCAAAATTTCAGTCTAAGGAAAAAAAAAGTTTATTGGCGATAGTAAATTGTGAAAAAGAAGTAGAAGAAGAAGAAGAAGGGGAAAAAAAAAAACTGCATGTATCGCGTAATGTTAGCAATTTTATATAGGTAAGGGTTTTTTTTTTTTTTTTTTTTTTTTTTTAAATGGAACAAGTTATTGTATTTCTGGAACCGAATTCGATTGAAATGATCTAGTAAGCAGCTTATATTTGTTAGACTTTGCTAATACATTGCTTGTGATAATTTCCATTTGGATACCGATGTGATTAGATGTAGGACGGATGTGATTAAAATGTAGGACGGATGTGATTAAAATGTAGGACGGATGTGATTAAAATGTAGGACGGATGTGATTAAAATGTAGGACGGATAACCATCCTTAACAATGATTAACGATATTAAACTAAAAGAAAGTATACATATATTGCTCGTGTTTTCTCCATTTATGTAATTACAATTCCATTCATATGCTTAATAATATTGAAAAATAGTTCTAAAATGTTTGATGAGTTACTTTACTTACATCACAAACCAACTCGACCGTGAACTGTTGCCATTATTTCTGGTGAAATAAGGCCACCAATGATAGTTTTTCTTTAATGTACTCGTATTGTCCATATTTAAAATATATCTTGGTTTTAATTTCCAAATATCATAACTGAAACGAATTCTCATCATTTAGCGAGATTTCTGTATCTCTTTTCAGTTTTCTCAAAACACGATGGTAATCATTTAAATATTTTATTTCTGCATAATAATTACTCGACGAGTTGTTTGATTAATGTCCAAGTTGTTGGGAGTGGATGGGATAAGTGCTTATAAAGTGTGATGCATTCAATACCACAAATAATTCTGCACATTTCCAGTTTACTATTTGTTTGCTGTATGTAATTAAGAGACAGAACATACAGATATAATCAATCTTATCTGACAAAAATAATTTATGAATTAGTTTCCATTGTAATTTGTTGTTGTAAAATCCTATGTTGAAGTGAAAATATTTCCAAATTCTCCTCTCATCTGATGAGAGGGAATTACTTATCGCATGGAAGTTAATTAATTATCACACTCCACTAATTTAAGTGTTGGAATTGTGATTTTCTTTTCATAACAGTTTATTCTACTTGATATCATTATTTTTGAAATGAAATTTATTGAAAGCACAAAATGTATTATTATTATTTTATCTTTTTTGAACAAAAAACTTTCAAACAATGAATTTCGTGTTTGGTATATTTATTTTACTTTTCATTTCCTTTCATTCAGAATTTAAATTCTGCAAATAATCTTATTTGTTGTTAAAACATTGAAATTTTTTTTTTAAAAAAAGAAAGAAACACTTCTTGAATTTAAGATACAAACATAAGTTTAAGGATTCAGATTATAATACCATTGGAGAGTTTTAAATATTTAAAACAATAAAATACTTTCTTTTAAAATTTTCTGTAATTTTTTACTGTGCTAAATAATAGGGATAATTAAAAAATTGCTTATAAAAATTTTTTTTAGCTTCATTTTACTTAAAAAACAATAATTAGTTTTTCATTTTTAACTACTTAAAGGAAAATATTTTTAAATCGATGCAGTAATAATTTTAGTGAGTTACATTATAATTACTTTATTAAATTATGTAAGAATTATCTTGCAAATAATATTTATTGAAATTTTAGTTTTGTGAAGAACGAAATAATGCATGAATATTCCCACAAATTAATTAATCTCAGAAAATTCGGACATTAATTCATAGAATATTAAAACATTTTCACATTAATTACCTTTAATATAGAATTAACAAAGTAATAAACATTATGATATTAAAACTTAAAAATTGGTATTATAATATTTTATTAAAATATTGCACTAAAATTACGGAAATACACAGCCTAGTGTAATTTAGAAATGATTTTTTTCTTTTAATTCCTATTAGAATTATTAATTTATTAAAAATGGGGTTTTAATTCATTAAATTTAATGCTGAAAATGAGAATAGTATGTAGGAAAAAGGCAATTTTGATTTATTCGCATTTAGGTATTTCATTTTCATTCACTGTTAGTTTAAAAATTCATGAAATTTAAAACTAATTCGCTTTATTTTGAAACAAGTAAAATTAACTCTTCAGATGAGTTTTATTCATTAAATGTTGAAATTTTCATATTTTAACATTATGTGCCTGCGGTGCTTGTTTGGGAAAACCTTCATTCTTCCTTCAATGGTAAAGTAGTGACTTTCATACTGACCCAGCGGGAAGTACTGTGGCAGGTCTCTTCTTGGTGCACCCTGGGTAGCAGTGAATCTGCTACAGCTTTCTCCAATTTCTTGCTGTCTGTATTACTTTTTGAAGTCTATATGAAAATTTTAAAAATGTTAAATAAAACTGTCCTTTTAAGGGCAAAAACAACTTTATCTTTAAGGATCTTTTCTGGAATGCCAGTGGATTTACTATTGACAAGTTTACTGAACTTGAAAATACTATATTTATCTTGAAAGACTTGATGTAATTGGTATAACTGAAAGTGGCTGTTCTGCTGACAGTCTGGAATTTTTTCCAGTGAAGAACTTAAAACATATTCTCTTACATGTTCTCGTAAAGTACATCTGAAATGATTATACTTGTTAAAACCACTCTCATTGCAGAGCTTTTGATCAAACACATTGTAATATGTTCTGCTTTTTGCAAGCGATTGAGTTGAGAGTGTGGAAAAATAGCATTGATTCTCGTATTACCTTTGCTTATAATCCTCCTCGAAATAAACCAGATTGAAATTCTCTCATGGTTGATTGGAATAAACATTTCATCATTTTAGGTGATTTTAATGCTAGTTCTACCAGATGGGGTAAAGACAAAAATTCTCCTATTGGTAATTTGGTAGAAGATTTTATCGATAAAAATCAGATTGATTTTATTGAAAACTCAAAAGCTTACGTTCCTCTCATATAGGGGCAGTTCAGACAAAACGTGACTACAATGTCCTCCAAATGAAATTATACATCTGAAGGTAGCAGGCCAAGTCTATGGATATTCGGCTTGGTCCCCACTTTAGGATCTCATTTACTTTCGTGGTTATGATGGCATATCCACAGAATGCCCCATTGTATAAGATGTCATTAGTTTCATTATTGTAGAGGCGAAAATGTGGAAAAATTCCTATTGGTTACATGTGATAGGAGAAAGAAAAAAAAAGACGTTGAAATATGGGATGTTTTTTACTAGGCAAAATTTCTTGACAAGTAGCAACCAAAGTTATGGTTATGATTTCCCGAGAACAATATTGGTTGTATCTGTGTAAAAAAATTGTATTTATACCGTAATATTATACTGCAATGTATTTAATTTACTTATTGAGAACTATTGTAAAGATAAGTAGATTTGTCAAAAAACATTACTGAAATAAAAAAAACATGTGAAAATAAATAGATAAAGTTAGTTAAAAATAAATAGATAATACGCTAAGGCTTCATTGCATTAAAAACATAATAAGATACAAATAATAGAAGTCCATTAATTTAATTGCAATTATATAAAGCCAGATCTTTGCAGTTTAAAAGGATAAGATGCTGGTTTGTGATTAGAAAATGCTATTGTTCCTTTAACTTCCTGGTCTGGTGTTAAACAATAAAAATAGACAAAACAATACGGGCAGTTGCTCAAATATTTTAGAAAAATAATTATTTACATTTTTGAAAAATATCTAAACTTTTCTGGCGTAGTAAGTGCATGATAATATTCATAACTGTTTCCCGTTTTGTCTTTTTTTTTTTTTATGTAATTCCTTTTTAGTTATTTCAGCAAATATTTTTTTTCATTACTATTACCATTTTAATAATGCTTTATGCTCTTATCCTCAGATGTCCAATTTTGTGAAGAAATAATGAAATGATTATGCATTTTTAAAAAATAATAATAGTTGGTAAAGACGTTGCTCCTACAACTGGAATATGTAAAGCGGAAATCAGACAAACCAGTCCCACCACAAACCAATCATTCACCTTGGTAATGATATAATTTACGAAAGATTAGTTCATATCATGAGCGCGCGACTAATGAATAATCCCCATTTCTAAGGTAATGACAATGTTATTCTAGTTGGTATGAAAGTGTTGATGTAGCTGCAATATATTGCAACCTAGTTATGGACTTTCGTATGATTACTCATGTTATGAACCTGCATAGTGGATTCATACTCCTGATTTATCAATTCTGACTTAAAGACATGATATTGATATAACTTTTGATAGATAAATGTTATGAATAACGATCGAAAATTTTATATAAATATTTCCTCATTAGAGTGATATATGAAAGTTATAAGCGGATTAGATTCTTATACCAAACTTGCTACTTCTGAATAGCATTGATTCATTGATCGCTCACATTAACTGCATATTCTGTCAATAGATTAAATGCAACTTTCGCGTTATATAAACACAAGAATCTGTTTCAAATAATTCTTTAATAAAGAAAATACTTTTTAATGAATTTTTTAAAAGTTTATCAGCATCATAAAGGTTAATCAATATCAAGAAAGCCCTGAAATCGCTTACTAGGTTTTATGGGTATTAATTTGCAAACTTAATTTTTTTTATTGATTTTCCATTTCCATTTAATTCGGTAGCCCCCATTTTAGAAATCTCGATTCATTTTTAGTTAATATTCAACATTTTTTTGACCTTTTGTAAAGTTATTTAGGTCTTTTAAGTGAAACAATAAAGAAAAGTATTTGAAATTTAAATATTCTTTTTTCAAATTTAATTTAACAAATTGAATATAATTTTAATTTTTTAGAAACATTAGCAAATCAATTTTACAAATGAGTGCTAAGATTTACTGATTAATATTGAACATAAAAATGTCCAAATATTCATTTAAATATCTTTATTCAACACCATTGACAAAATCTTATGTTCTTGTTACTGATTCATAAATTTATTTATTTTATTCATCTGATATTTCAAGAGCGAGATGAATTTTCTTGCTCATGGCTGGAAAGTTAAGCGTTTAAATCCAGGACAAGACGAGGATCGTTGTGTTCAATAATGCCAGCAGAGTGCTTAAGATATTTTCTACTCGTAATATTTTAGAAGTTAATGACACCTCTAACAGAGCAATAATGAATGTCTTCTGCCTTATTCTAGTTTTTAAATTCTGAGTATTGATTTTTCAGATAATAAGGGCAAATCCAACAAGTGTTTCTCATTCAAGACAAGCAGCCATCAAGTTTGCCTTTTGCAGTAACAAAGAATTTAAATATGCTCCAAAAACAGAAAACAACTTATTTCCGATTTCCTGCCTTTATTGCCATGCAGTCTGCACACTTTTTCAATCATATTATACGCATACTGGTTAAAGATTTAAAATATTTGATAATTTCATATAAATTTTAGGGATGAAGTATGCAAAATGTTTTAATGATGTGGGTTGTTAAAATGCGTAAGTTAGGGGCAACAGTGCATTTCACGATAAATGAAGTAAGTAAGGAAAAACGGAAACTTTTTTAACCATTTTATAAGAGACTTATTGTTTGTTTAACAGGTGCTTCAATACCAAAAATAGCAAGTTTCACTTAATTCTCAAAGGCAGCCATATCAAAGGTTCTCATAAACTAGAATCAAAACCCACAGTCTTTGTCAAGAAAACGTAACTGCAGTTGAAATACCGTTTTCCAAGAGCGAGATTGGTGTTATTTTTGACGAACTGCATGACAGATCAGAGATCTTAATATGCTTCAAAGGACAAAAGTTGTCATAAAATATTGTCCCGACATATTTCAACTCAAATCATGTTCAGAGAGCTGCAGAGAATTGAAAAACTAAGTCTGGTACCAGTGAAAAAAAAATACTATAATTTCTGCCCGAAATACCAAAGTTATTTTGTACTGGTGTCTGAAAAAGCATTAGATATCTAAGATTAGAAACGGATGATGTGGTTGGGTGAATCATGCTACTCCTTATTTTACACTGACAGAAGATGTCGAATTTGGCGAGAACTCCACGAACTTTTGAATCCATCTTCTTTTATTTACACTGTGTGGGACTGATAGGAATATTACGATACTTGGCATGTTTTGCTGTCATAGAAGAGGTACTCTAAGTTCCTTAATATAAACAAGCACGCATAAGATATAAAGATATATCTACACATCAAGTAAATCTGAAATTTTACATTTTCATTCTCTGATGGTGACGACGGATATTTCAAGAATAAGATTGCAATTATATTTAGTGTCAGAAGTATTCAAAAATGGTCCTGACCATCAACATGATTTCCAGCAAAATATCTAGCCACCGCAGAACCTAAATCTTAACTAAATATAGAATATGTAGGGTATGTTGGTAAAATGTTCTCCTCTTTCATCTAATTTAAAAGATAGCCAATTGATGGTTATCCTGGGAGATAAATGCACTCTACATATGTAGACTTCATGTTGAAACGAATAAGAAATATTATCCAAGCAAAAGGGGATCATATGAAATATTGAACTGGGCTTCCGATTCCTTCACCAGTGTATATATATCTCTATAAATGTCTTTTATTTTTAACTTACTGGATGTTGATGATACTTATGGTTACTATACGTAATATTCCTCTTAATCATCTATGTTATCTGTTAAATGTAGAATCCTGTATTATCATTATTAAACTTAGATGTTATTTTAAGATATTAATTCAAGAACTAAGTCTGAAATTCTAAAGTCATTGAATGATTAGGTATGTAAAACTATACAGCATATACCAGAAGTCATTTTCATATTATACACTGTTTACATGCATTGTCATCGTATCTTTAACACTCTCACACACACATTCTTAATTCACTCGTTTAAAATTTAAAGACGATACATCAATTAATGAGCAGAAGTCTGACAAATAATATCGATACATCAAATAAGATTTTAACCATGAAACTTTTAATGCTGACAGCTTTAAACTGGAATATTTTCACACACACCAGAGTTTTTTTTTTTTCAACGTAAGGTAGGAAAAAAAAGGTAAGCGTTGATGATTGAAAACCAAGACATAAATTTTTACATTATGTATAAATTCCTGTTAATATATTATTAATTATTCTATTAAATCATTTTAAGCTGTAAATAATACTTTTACATATTGAAGTAAAAAATATTTTATTTTTCATGATAAGAATTATTGGTGGAGTAAATGAATACAGTGTATGTTGACTATTGAATTGATTTTGAAACTAGAACATAGACCGATAACAATCGAAATATATATTTACACTTAAATTGATTGCCTCCATTAGCTGGATCGACGCTGAAGACATTCAGAGCTGAAATATGAACTGAGAACTTTCATAATATCCTTAGTCTTTCTTTCGCCTGAGATGAACCTTAAAAGAAATCCCTGTTTGAGTTTTTGCTCTGGTACAAACTCTTACCAGATTTATAAAGATAAATGGCAGCGCGATTTTGGGAAATTGCGGAATCGGAAAGATTAATATATGATCGTTTCATCCCTCGTAAAAAACGTTGGTGTGATCCGAGGCAATAACGAAATTACTGAAAGATTGGGCAACCCAGAAGAGTGATTAAAGTAAGGAGGGAAACAATAGACATAAATATCTGTATCCCCCGAGGCTTTGAGGATAGAGGAAGTAAGTAATCAGATGTTGCGATCGGGGTGGAAGTGAAAAAGCGCGCCTTAATTGTTGCTATTTGTTCCTGACTTGAAAGAGTTAGCTCGTGCTCGAAAATTTGCTTTCCACAATTTTCACCCTTTAATAAATAAATGGCTGGAGAATATATTTTTAAGGCTGGAGAAAGTTGAATATAGATACACAACATGGATTTTTACTTTAATCGTATTTAAATATATTTGAATATACGATTAGGTTTAAAACACGTGTACTGTTGTGTTATTTTACAGTTAGTTTTCTAAATTTTAAGTCCTTATTTAATTTTTTTGTATGAAATCACTCTAGTTATAAATTGAATACCATGTTTAGATGAAATAGAAATTATTTATAAATATCTTTTGAAATAGGTGATAATTTTTTATTTTTATTTTTTTAATTAAAAAAAAAATCTATGGAAAAAGCTGGCTAGATTTAAATAATCTTTTTGATTTTGTGTGGTCGTTGAGGCCTGTATAGGAACGTCATCGCTCTTACTACCGTTGCCTTGTGGGGGGTGAGAGGGATATGGGATGCACTGCTCCACTTTTCCTATTGAACCGTATTTTCATGCGGAGTTCGACTTCCTCAGTACACACGTTCATTGGGCAGGCAACCATTCATAATCCCTTCATACAAAGAAAAGACAAAGACAGGATAGGCAGAAAGAGAAAATACATCCATGTCCGTACTGGGATTCGTACCCAGGAACTTCGTATACTCAGTCAGACACTCTGACCACTAGGCAGGGTGGGCGGCGTTGTTCTTACTGCTGGAAGGTAGTGAATGCTATTCACAGCCTAATCGAATATCTCATCAGAAATATTCATCAATGGAAGCGAAACTACGTAAAATAGTTCGGGTCGCAATATCCTCACAGTGAAATACTACTACTGAAGGAGGCAAACCAAATTTATAGGCTTTCTACTCAATCTCGGCTTTTAAAGTATGAAAACCAACAATCTTTAAATTACGATGATATCTACAAGGTATACATTATATATGGAAATATTTCTGCGTACTGTCTTGCTGAAACATAAAATTTACTTATTGCTCAAGCGCATTGAAAAAATTGATTTCATTTTTTACATACATTACAAAACATATCACTTAAATATGAAGGAATAAAATGACACAAGACTGCATTAGTAATTAGGATAAGTAAGACTTATGAGAATGATTTTAATGTCGACCTTAAATCAAAAGATTTCAATATTTATAAACACTATCAATTGTTTATGAACTAGGAAATTTTTTACAAAGTCAAATTTATGATGTAGATGAAGAATAGAAACTCAAGAGACTGATTCAACAGTCGAATTGTAAATTATATAATGCATGTATTGTGACTTACTAGAATGGAAATTTACCTTGCTTAGCATGCTGAATAATATTCCAATTCTTTTTTCATTTAAATTTAATACTTTCACGAAAGTTTGCTGTTAAGATTTTTATTTATTTAAATGTAAGCATACAAATCGAGTTCTTATACGTGAATAAGAAAAATGAATTCAATGAAATGAAAAAGCACAAGCACAATACACACACACACACACACACACACACACACACACACACACACACACACACACACACACACACACACACACACACACACACACACACACACACACACACACACACACACACACACACACACACACACACACACACACACACACACACACACACACACACACACACACACACACACACACACACACACACACACACACACACACACACACACACACACACACACACACACACACACACACACACACACACACACACACACACACACACACACACACACACACACACACACACACACACACACACACACACACACACACACACACACACACACACACACACACACACACACACACACACACACACACACACACACACACACACACACACACACACACACACACACACACACACACACACACACACACACACACACACACACACACACACACACACACACACACACACACACACACACACACACACACACACACACACACACACACACACACACACACACACACACACACACACACACACACACACACACACACACACACACACACACACACACACACACACACACACACACACACACACACACACACACACACACACACACACACACACACACACACACACACACACACACACACAAAAATGAAAATACATTGATTCTTTTTTTAATTCTATATAAATATTTTTTTCATGTCAAAGATATTAATTTAGATCTAATTAAAAATAATAAATAATAATTTAATTTTATTGATACTATTTTACAGTATTATTTTTTAATTAGAGATTCCTATTCATTGAAAAGAATAGATTATTATATAAATTAAGAATTTATTCCGTAATTCAAAGTCTGGCTCTCCAGAGAGAAAACGTACAAACGAAAGAGAAACGCAGAGTCGAAAATTAGACCAATCCATGCGAGACTGAGATGCTTTGTATTTCCTTTTAGCCAATAAGCGTCGAGGTGCATTGTGGCAATATAACCACATCGTGAAGCAGCACAACTAAACTCGTTGAATTGTCCGAGTTGGCGGGGGAAGCAAATACCAACAATTTGGAAGTTGAACTCCATTAAAGTAGGATCGTCTTTGTGCGGTAGAAGCTGACGCTCTGAAGTAGAGACGGAAGAGTCTTCCGCAGAAACTAATGCATAATTGAAATGCTAAACAGCAGCTAATGGTAGGTCATGGATTCTCCCCTCCAGACACAAAACACAGGGAGAGGAAAAGAGATGGCGATAGCAGCGCACGTTGTGAACTGCTAAACGCTTCAATACCAAACTTAGTATTTGTATAATTGATTGCGAATCACAGATCTTCCTCTCTCTCTCGTTGTAATATTTGTAAGACTTCAGCAAGATGTTGAGGTTTAGATTGAGAGGAGACAGTTCTATTATTTAGAGGGACAATATAAAAGTACAAATGTGAATCTGGGATTTGTTTTTTTGAGAAATAGAATACTGGAAGATATTCATACTAGTTTTCGACTAAAATAATTAAAATTTTTTCAATTATATGTATGTACTATGGAAAAATAATTAATATTTTTATTAATAGAAAATTTTTTTATAAAAGTCGTTATCTCTGTTGAGAATTAATCTTAAGCTGCTGTAAAAAACCAAAATACCTCTTCAAATACTTTAATGGCACTTAATATTTTTCAAATGCTATATAAGTAAGGGTTTTGTTTCAACAAATTAATAATTTAATCATATTAATGCATAATAGCATCAGTATTGCCATATAATCCTTTTCTCAATCAAATAATCATGATTGCCTTTGTAAAGCATGAAAAAATTAAATCGGCAATCACTATTTTTTGTAGCTCTGACGGTCACATTTTTAATACAGTGCTTAATACAACCGATATCTATGGACCTCCGTATTCTAATTTGTCCACAAACCATAACAATCCTCGAGGGAAAAACTGAACTCGAGAATTGTTGAAATAAATCATTCAATACGAAGCACTAAACATTCAGCTTGAAGGTTAAACCTTGCTCTGTAGGAGTAATTTAATATTCAGTGTATCATATAAATTGATTTAATTGTAAATAAATGCGATGCACTAAACGAAATCAGAATGTATGGGTTAAAAGTAAAACATACTAATTGAATTAATGACTTCACTAATTGAATTAATGACTAGAATATTAATGTTAAGTAAAACATAACATTAATATTCTAGTCATTAATTCAATTAGTAAAGCTCATGAGCATGTTTTACAAAAGTCAGAAGCAGCCTCTCGAAATATAGATAGACGGTATCTTGTAAAAACAAAAATATTACTGTTATTTCCATTTAAATTTCTACAAAAGGAAATCATTACAGTTATACATATATTTAATAAAGAAATGGGAATCTCATTTCTTTTTTAATAGGTATTACATCATAATGAACCGAATAAAATAATATACATACATGCATACATACAATCATATACACACAGACACACACACACACATGTATATGCGGGACGGGTAGTGGATAAGGCGTAATTTAATTAATTAACAATTCTAAATAATAAAGTCTAATATTTAATTAACATATATTTACAAATACAAATGTATACAAGTTTGGGATGTTTACAATTAATCGTTTTATTAAAATGAAATTTAAAGTTTAAGTTTAAAGTTATGGGGGACAAGAGCAGTCGTACTGCTATCAAAAAGGAACGTCTTTTATGCCTATCGTCTTCAGACTTTTTCACGCTCACCCTGGAGAAGTTGTTGTGCTTCTCAAGCCCCTTCTCAAGTGGGCACTTGAAATAGTGACGTCGACTATTAAGTGGTTCCTCCACCACACACACGCACACACACATATATTAAAACGTAAGAGATTGAAGACTAGTATAGTCTGGAATGCACTGCATTAGTGGACAAAAAATTTCTTTAATAACCATTTTTAAGAAATTCAAAGCATATCTTTTTATTTTGAACAAATATCTTTCATCCGATCTTACCAATTCAAAGGAAAGATAGTTTAACAATTGTAAAAATTTTATTAAATTGTTAAAACAGTGGCAATTTTATGCAAGTTTTTATATTTTAAAAACACTTTATTTAATTCAGATTTTTATTTCATGGCATGTTAAAAGATATTATGGAGGAAGGGAAAGTGGGAAAAGATGAAATTCTTCTAAGACTAAATTGAAATTTATTTGGATATCAGTTGCAGAACTTTTATTATAAGAAACTATAGGTTGCAAAAACATATAAAAGAGATGAAATTTAAAAGTACTAAAAACCATAATGAAACACCACATAATATTATGTACACTAAAATATAAATTTGGAAAGAAAAGTCTACGAAATCCCGCTATTTCTAAATCGTTTATTAAGTATTATATCGAAAGACAAACTCTTGTATGATTAACGTGCATGCACAATTCAAAGGAAAGATGTTCTCAAAATGAAATAAAACAAATAATTAAAAATATATCCAGATTAGTTATTTAACAAATTTTCTTATAAGTAAATAAGTAATATATTTATAAGTTCTTATAGTTATAAGTAAATATAATTTTACATACACAGATTTATTTAGGGAACCAAAATGTTACAAATTCAAAACAAGATGTACAAGTTATGTTATAAACTAGCAATAATATTACCCCACACTTACATATATGTAATGGTAGCGCTTCGAGATTCCAACACACCGTTTCGTGGATCGATCCACGTGCTGTATAAGGCTTCTAGCTTTTCGCCCTTTTAGTAGGTGGATAGAATTGAATACCAAGCATGCTTGGGAACTAAACACTGATATATACAAGTATGTTATAAACTAGAAATAATATTTCCCCACTTATATATATGTACTTGTAGCGCTTCGAGATCACAAGCCACAGATCCTTGGTTCAATCCTCGTCCAGTATAAGCTTTCAACCTTTCATCACTTCAGTGGGCGGATAAAACTGAGTACTAAGCATGCTTGGGAGCTAAGCACTGAAATATACAGGTATGTTATAAACTAGCAATAATCTTTTACACACACACACACACACACACACACACATACACATGTAGTGGTAGAGCTTCGAGATTACAAGGCACAGATCCTTGGTTCAATCCTCGTCCAGTATAAGCTTTCCACCTTTCATCCCTTCAGTGGGCGGATAAAATTGAGTACTAAGCATGCTTGGGAGCTAAGCACTGAGATATACAGGTATGTTATAAACTAGCAATAATCTTTTACACACACACACACACACACACACACACACATGTAGTGGTAGAGCTTCGAGATTACAAGCCACAGATCCTTGGTTCAATCCTCGTCCAGTATAAGCTTTCAGCCTTTCATCCCTTCAGTGGGCGGATAAAATTGAATGCTAAGCATGCTTGGGAGCTAAGCACTGAGATATACAGGTATGTTATAAACTAGCAATAATCTTTTACACACACACACACACATGTAGTGGTAGAGCTTCTAGATTACAAGGCACAGATCCTTGGTTCGATCCTTATCTTATATAAGCCTTCAGCCTTTCATCCCTTTAGTGGGTGGATAAATCTTAGAACCAAGCATGCTTGGGAATTAAACACTGGGGTTTCACTTTAGGCTGAACATCTAACAAGGATACATGTTTAGCCCCTCCCCCAAGTCTCTCGGCCAAGAAAACAGATATAGACGCTGTAGACCTAATGGCATGGGGGCTGACGTGCCACTGCGCTTATACATACATACATACACACACGCATATATATATATTTAACAGATATACATTACCAAATATGGTTAAGAAATGTCGAATTGACTGATAATGTCAACTCAAGCCACTATTCTCAACTAATGAGTGACAAGCATGCTGTAGCCTTCAGAAGGGTTTAAGTTCCCTCGAGAATTTTTAGGGGTGAGTTCTCCTGTCTAGCAGACGTGTTTCAGATGCTATGTTTGGTCGTCATACTAATAAATGCTTATATACAAATATAGCGGTTAATTTTTTGAAAAAATCTGTCTATTCAATAATTTTTAAATTCACCAAGACAAGGATGGTAACCATTTAATGCATTGCATTACATTACATACATACACCTCTGTAAGTTAATTCTGAACAAATGATTAAATTTTTAATTTAAGTTAAACTATAGTGATTTTATGAACAGTCGGGCAATTTTTTCTGAGTAGCTACTATTTTTTATTTGGAATTAATAACTAAAATTATGAAACAACGGATATATAATGTCAATAAATATAAAGGATTCTTAGAATTTTTAAAATAGATAATGATAAAACATCAACTTTTAGAGTATTTATAATACTTCTAAGATATATCTACTAATGCAGCATTTGAATTTTTAATTTTTATTATTTCATGTGAGATAAACTTCTGATCTTTTTTTCTAACTCTTTTTTTACAATATTGCTTATTAATGCCACTAATGTCTTTGCAGTATGTGTTATCAATTACATTTTGGAAACATATTCTAATTATAATATTTACATAGTGATGTGTATGAAATTCATTAAACATATTTTATATATGTTATGTTAGAATAAGATAACTAGTCAATAGAAGTGTATTAAATTTATAATTTACTAGAATGCGTCTTAAAAATTTATCTCTTAAGAGGAAAACTTATTGTATTAGATTCATTCTCTTAAATATCAGGAAAAATAAATGAAAAATTTATTATATATATATCATTTTTAGATAAATTGAAGATAATCAAACTGTACGTATAACGTAAGTTTTCATTGAATAGAAATGTAACTATTTACGATTCGAAATGAAATGATGTACAAAATAAACATTGATATTAAAGGCATACATATACATCTTCACATGAAGGAGATTAAATAAATTTCAAACAAAGAGGAATGTCCATCTGACAATAGCGAGATTTGGCATCTTGAGAGAAAGATTTTATTCGATGAACTAGGCGGAGAATACCATTCTTGTTTTTGGACTTGAATTGCATGTTACGTAGCTCCACTCTCGAGAAGTTGAAGATTAAGTCGGTTTCACGACTCAGGGAAAGGAACTTAATGCTTTTCGCAGCAGATAGGGATCGAAGAAAGAGGAAAAGGTGAAAACGCAATCCACTTAGCGTTAATTACGGCCATATTTTGTGGCGTGTGGATTAAATTTCTGTCACATATTGGCGGGGGGAATCGGTAATTTAGTGTGTAAGGGGATACAATCTTGAGGTTTCGGTTATCGAGTTATTTACATAAATTAGATCTCAGAAGCGCTTGAGATTTTATGACTCGAAGAGTGGCAACACTATTTTCCTATTGAAGTGATTTTCTTGCGAATGAAGATTCTTTGGTGGATGAAGTAATTGTTTCTGCTCTTAAGTTTGTAATAATGGAATGTTTCTATGTGGGTGGTAGCTTATTTTTAAATGTAAAACTAAAAGGAATGTTGCAGATTTTGTGATGTGATTTAACGAAATTAGAATCAAAATTTTAATGGAAGAGTAAATGCTTATTCTGATTATTAGGAGAGAATAACTTTTTATTTGAAATGCTTTCTCAAAAGTATAAATGAATTCTTTAATTAAAAAAACCCATATTTAAATGAATTGAAAATAAGCATTTGAATTTGGATTTATAAAATAAAAAAATATTTTAGTTTTAAATTTTAAGAATATTTTAAGTTAGAACTATGTATCACATTGTTACTAAGAATTTATAAACTTGATTAGAAATTAGATTTTATAAGATTTTTAACTACGTTTATTTTCTTTCTTTTGTTAATCATATATAGAAAACTTGTTAATAATATTTTCATGATAAGTTGGTAGCTAAATCTGAATTGTTTCATCTCTTTTTTTTATAATGAACTGAATGTAAACAATTATATTCAATAAAACTTCCGCAAATAATTCACTTCAAGCTTATATTCTTATTATGAAAAATTTTTCTGATAATATATGTAACTTTTCTTAGATTGTTTTACGCGTTTCTCTTAATTCTTAAAACTTATCATCTCACATTTAAATGATATTAATAGTAAGAGTTAAATTTATATTATATATATTAAATTTATAACATACTTCATTAATTCACATTAAATAAAGAAAGAGCGAAGCTATACTAAATTATTTTTATTAGCATCTCAATGTAAGGGAGATTTATTGAAATTGTGAATGAAAACATTCAATGTATTATAATTGGTATGGTTTTCATAAATGTCTTAAATGTTAGTTAAAAATTTATTCGTTTAAATTTAAATTCATTTCCAATCTACTTCATCTAAAAATTTTTGTTTGTGACTTTAAATAAAAAATATTTTTAGATAACTTGCTGTAGCTAAAAATTTGCAATAATACTTTTAAAATCAATCAAATAAATAAAGTGCTAGAAATTTCTTATTTATTTATTTATATATTCTAATACTCTTATAATTGGATGGTAATCAGAATGCATAGATACTGGAAATCAGTTACTAAAATAAATAATTTTCTGCATCATTTTTATTTTTTATAATTAAGTATTAATTAGCTATAAAGAATATCTTTTTGCATTACCCTACCCCCCATATTAAATATAAATTAAATCACCTTTAGGCCAAATTTAAAACAACATTTGTACATTTATTTTAAACAACATTTCTAACTTTGTATATCTAACAAAAGTGCAGTTAGACCTTGTTTGACAAACACCTCCAAAATCAATTGGTTCCTATGACAAGCATATAAAATATAAAAAATATGTATCTCCTTTACTGACTGATATTTTTCAAAACGAATAACAAGAAGGTATCATGAAGTTACACACACACACTTTACTACAAATCATTTTAAGATCTTTACTACAAATCTTAAAATGATTTGTAATAAAGATCTTAATAGATTTTGCTTTGAGATAACTCTGTGAGAAGATTCCTTACTCACTAAAGGATCATTTTCATATCGTTACGTTTCTCAAGATGACTCACAAGATATAAGAGGGGGCATTATAAAATTTTTATTTTCTACATTTGAGAATATTGGTGATAGCATGTACAAACGCAACTATAAGAGGTCTGAATAAGCGTTCAAATATCTTCAAATTGACGAGATTTCATCTCGACCCATGACTATAATTATACAAAAAGATAAGAAGTATATCAAATGTCTGGAAGGAAAATCATTGCAACGAGTAATTACCAATGAGTTTATGAAGTTTCATTCTGTGTTACTGCTAACAGCTATGACAGATTTTATCAGGGTCGAAGTAAATTTTTTTTAATAGAAGAATAAATTACTTTTTTTTTTACCAATAAAATATATCTAACATTTCGAAACATCCCTTTAGTAATTTATTACAAATTTGTTTAATAATTGTTATTATAACGTATTTTCGCTGAATTTGAAGCTTAGATAAAAAATATCCTTTTAGTCAATATTCTTGCCTCATAAATTAATTTATTTTAAATGCAATTTATGAAGCATTCTCTCTCTCTCGTGTATTATTTCATAACGAAATGCATTATGTTTTACATTGAATTATATGATAAAAATTGCTTTTTTCAGTGAATGTTTTACATTACGAATAGGAATCTAGAAGAAATTATGCTTTTTAAGTAAGTTCACTGTGTTTAGGTAAATTTATTCTACTGATAGCTTGGCATTGGATTTTGGAAACAAAAATATGTTGAATGTTAATTATTTATCAAAATTTACATATTGGAACTTTGAAGAGTTTTTCTGTCAAATCCCCAAAATGATATAGTTTTCAGTAATTTTAATATTTTTCATAATAGTTGCATTTTTGTAGGATTGTGTGAGGCTTTGAAATAAGGACAGATACTTTCTATATTCCTCTTTGATTAATTGATAAAGAAATGATTATCAATGTATCATTTAGTTTCAAATTTGTTATCCGCTATGGTTCGAGATAGGTTCCTCCACACCAACTTAACTATTATTTGAAATTGGCTGGTATTTCCATTTGGTTTAAACTTCAAGATAAATTCAGTTTATCAAATACATACATGTCCATAAATTAAGGAAAATGCTGGAATTGACAACTAAAGGTGCAGGAACAAAACAAATGGAATTTATTCATAAAACTCATGAATTAAACAAAAGAGAAATAACAAAAAAGATGTTGTATATATGATACAGGCATACAATAAACAATGATTACGGATCCCTGTAGCACTTTCATTTCATATTGCCCATACAACAACTAAACAGTACATTGTTGGTTCGAAGGTTAATAAATCGTACGTTACCTATACGAGGTAATATAAACCATACAACGCTAAGACATGCTGAGGACCACATTATCTAGCTAAACATGAATCAGAGAACACTACTCAGCAAGCAATGCTCTTTGAAATTTCGGCACAGATATAGAAGGTGGTGGACGAGCCATGATTCATTGACGAAGTATTCCCACACAATCTGTATCGGATTCAAGACCGGTGAGAATCCTGGTCATTCCAAATGGGTGATATCCTCAGGTTGAAGGTAGCCTTTGATGATTTTGGAATTGTGAGCACTGGCGTTGTCATCCATAAACATAAATTCATCTCCCTCGGCACCCCTAAGCAAACAAATATGTTGTTCCAGAATGATGCCCGATAAATTTGGCCTGTCATGGCTTCGATTTGAACATGCAGATCTGTCCTGGAATCCCATATAGTGTCTCTCCAAACGATCACTCCTACTACACCGTAATACTTGAGTTCGATGATGTTTTCTTGATAGTTCTGGGTACCTTATGTTCTCCATATGAAAGTCCAACGTGAATCGGATTGCAAGCTAAATCTGTGATAGCGTCCATACTGCATGTTCTCTACTCCAGGCTAACAGCTATTTATTGTGATTTGCATGAGCTAAACACACGTGATAGGCCTGCGAGCATATAGACCATACCTGACTCAAAAAAATACACAAGACTTATCTTGAAACGGTCGTACCCGTGGCTGACGATAGCTGATGTGGCAGGCCACACTCCTGTAGTTCTTCTGATTCTTTTGGCGGTTGCTGCCAGATACCAGATCATTCATTATTACCTCTCAGGGGTGACATGCAATATTGAAATTTACATCATCTTGGAATCGTTCCCCACATCCTGGAGATGATTTTTTGGGTGATTCCAAGTTCATCGGGTGGAATCTGCGTACGCTCACATTCCACACGGCCGATAATTCTACTATGTAAAACATAATCCACATGCGTTCTCTGTGTCACAACTATGCAATTGTGCCATTGAGCGCTATATTGAGTGGTTGTGAACACATTTCTCTCTTTGCCCTATAAAGCCCTAATATACCCCTCTTTTACGTTGTCGTCATTGTGACATGCGTTCGGGGTCGTCAGGTGCCTACCTGCAATTTGCATTTTATGCTTAACTATGTGTGGAATATTTGTGTAGGTGGCATTTTTTCTTTTGCCTTCGATTTTCTTGTGCTTCTGGATAATTCTTAGTTTATGGACCTGTGTGTATGACAATAGCATACCTTTAATATATTGGCTTATGGATTTCCCATACAGAATGAATACATTTTTTTGTCATTTGGTTCACTCATAGAAAACTGATAATCAGTTTGGAAGTTTGTCGAAAGGATTTACACATTTATTTACTTTTACGAAATTTTTCAGTTGTTGTTTGATCGCATTTCTTCAAATTTTTCGGTCTAATAATTTTAATGATTTAAATTTATTATATTTCCACATTGCATACCTTTGAATATATGCATGATTATTATATTTAAATAAAATTTCAATTATAAACCTATGTATGCTACTATTCTAGCGGCACACAATTTCATTATGTAAATACAAGTCATCAATCAAAATTTCTAGTTTCTGATATACTTATTTCTTTTGGTTGAGTGCAATTTTCGATTTGTTACTTTATTTCGCAGTATTTAGCAGTGGAGTTTCGTCTTTTTTATTTAACCAGTTTTTAGTATTAAACTTTATCTAGCATTCATTTTCCGTAAAGTTTTGGATTCTAGTTTTGGCTCATAGTAGATTCAACAGATGAAAGACGGAATAATTTTAGCGCCCTATATTTAAGTATTCTAATCGTATCAAGTGATAGATATAAGAAATATTTGGAATGATGTTTCAACAAAACATGTTTCTCCAAAACTTTAGTTTTACTGTTTTCATCATAGAAATTATAATTATGTATTTCAACATACATATGCATGTAAATGAAAACAAAATTTTGTATTATTCTTACCATTTTATTTATTTATTTTAGAATATAAAAAAACACCAAAATTTTTTGCACATTTCTATTGAGTAGTATCAATATACATTTTTATTCAAAGATTTCCTTGATTTTATTCATTAATAATTATGAAGAAGAAAAATTTCTGAAGATATATATAACTTAATATTAAAACTTGCTTTCCTCAAAAATAATTTATGCCTATGAAAATAAAAATATTTCTTATTATTTTGATTTATTTAAATGTGCAATTTTTCATCAATATAAGATATTATATACATAAAACGCAAAAAATTACTCTATTTTAAGTAAAAATAGTAAATATTAAAACAGAGTAAAATAAGTTGCTCATATATTAAAAGAGAAATATTTTTCAGAAATGTATTCTGTGGATAAGCAAAAAATTCGAAATTAAGTTTGTTTTAATCGTAAGCAGTGAATCTAGATTAGACTTTTGTATCAAAAGGAAACCCTATATTATCCATTAATAATATTTGTGTGCTTTTAATGGAAAAAAATATGTGCAACATGAATAGAAATTTGTATTTCGAACTGCATTACTGTGGTTTCGATAAAAAAAAAATTCAACAGATATTCTATTGAAAGAAATGTGTAAAGAGCTCATCGAAGAACCTTAGAAAGTCGTCTGCAAAATCATCATTTCTTTCCTTTAAGCCGTTTTTCCCGTTTGCGCGGGAAATAGAAAGTGGCACGTCCTTTGAGAGGAGCAATACCAAAAAGAACGGAAATGACCTAATTGTACTCCCCCAAAACGTGCCTTCCCGGTACATAGTTCTCTAGAATGAAAAGTACCAAATAGCAAAGCAGAAAAGAAAAGTTTTACTCGTTTGGAATAACAAACGTTTCTCCAGGACATGATAGCGACACTTCACAGTTACGACGGGGCGGCCCAGCTGTTACTGTATCTCGTTGTTGCTGAGTGCAGAACCCGAGATTTTCATCCATGTTTGGACCTCAGTATGAAGATGATTCATGGAATTAAAATACAAAAAAAAAAAATATTCGTTAATTCTGCATACTTCCATCTTAAATGCATTTTGCATAGTTTTCTTCATTTTTAAGTTAGCCCTTGTTTTTTTTTTTTTTAATAAGTGAAAGAATATTGTTTCGAAATTTTTTGTAAAAGGAATATTGGAAAGTTTGTTTTTTTTTTTATTAAAATATTGTAATTTATACATTAATAAAGCCATGGAGCAATTCTTTTGGTTGACTGGAAAAGTCCGAGATGAAATTTTAAGAATTTTCTGCAATTTTTCTTTTTGAAATGATAGAAAATTCAACACCATTAAAAATCAATATTCTTTCTTAAGTTTTAGACCCAAATCAACCGAAACTGGAAAGTTGTGCCTAAAGAATTTTCGCACCCTAAACTGCTTAAATGCCATAAAGGAAATACATCAAAATTTATAGACAATTTTTCCCCCAATGTTATATGATTTTTA